>JAVJIF010001507.1:0-96301 GCA_038442645.1 Agave tequilana
GAAAGCATAGAGTGTATGGATATGATCCACTACACAAACATGGTGAAATATCTATGTTTTTGACAATAAGCACTAAAACTTTTGGTTAACAATACATGTATACTTTGAATACCAAAAACCAAATCAGTATTTTTCTAAAAGGAAAACACTTTTGTATTTTTCCAAAATAAAATTCTTTTTATGAAAACTCATCTAAATCAAGAGTGTGTGTGTGTAAGATATACTTGAGCAATCCACCAACTATTCTATCCTTTACATTTTATCTAAAAACAAAATCTTAATAAAAACAAAACCTAGACACAAGTCTTCTTGAAGTCTTCTCATCTTCTTGACTTGGCCAAACACAATCCAACGAGCTAGACTCCTCTTGAGTACTTGATGTGGTCTTGATGCACAAGCTCTTGAATCAAACCGTACTAGCTCCAAAACTTGACTTTAAATCCTTTATTGAAGCTACACACCTACTAAGATCTTGATCATAAATCTGAAACTAATTAAACACAAGATCATTAGTACCATAACTACATGAGTTGATCATCATCAAAACTAGAGTGATAGGCCTTTGGGCTAACACTAGAATGTGAAGCTACACTAGCATGGCAAACATGAGAGTCTAAATCATTTTTCAAAGAAATGTTTTTCTTGGAAACCAAATCCAATTCCTTTTAAATAGAAACAATTTTCATTTTAAAGATTCATTTTCTTTTACAACAAAATCAAGTTTTGAAGACAAGATCTCATTTTTCTTCAAAACCTCATTGCAATCATTTTTTTATTTTTCAAAATCTCATTTTCCTTTAGGGCAAGGTCAAGTTGGGATTTAAGTGAGTCACGTTCACTTGAAATCTCTTCCTTCTCTTGCAAAGCTAAATCAAGTTTTAAAAATAAATCTTTATTTTCTTTGTTAAGTCCTAGACTTTTCTTTTTCAAAATATTATATTTTTCAAGCAATTTTTCACTAACAATTGAAAGTTCTTCATTCAAGGTATTGGCATCAATATAATCATTACTAGAAGAACTAGCATCATCATCATCTAATTGAGATTCTGAATATACCTCAAGGGAGTCATTCCTTGGACCATGTAGCATTGTTGTTCGGATCTCCACTAGATTCATCCTCCGTTTAGATTGGCAATTGAAGCTTGGAGGAGGTCAACGTGTTTTCCACACTGCAAATGCGGAATCAACAGTTAAAACCCAACATAAGATATTCTTTGTTTAGCGTGCTTTTAAGTGCCTCAAGGGCTTGTGCATTAGCCTCTATATGCTTGCTATTACCAAGATAGGATTTCTTTTTAGCGGCAAGGAAAACATGCAAGGCCTAGTATTTCAAGTACATGGGACATCCTAAACTTTCACATGTCAATGTTGGAAACATCAAACATGAGAGGTGTCAAGCAATCCATGAGTGTGTGTAAACAATATACTGTGCAAATGCAAATGATAAATTAGCAAACCAAGATCACACTCCTAGGTGGTTAAACCTAATATCAGGAGCGTAGGCTCTGATACCAATTGTAAGTACACCTAGAGGGGGGTGAATAGGTGTTCGACTAATCTAATGAACAAATGCGGAATTTAAAAACTAAATTGCAACACACTTAATGCAACCACGAGTGTAGCTGAATTCCCGGTGAAGGGCTCTGGACTAACTCCTCTTGATTCCTCTGAATAAGAGTTGAGGTGCTATATGAAGCTCTCGTGGTTAAACACAAGTGAGGCACACACAAACAAGCCAAGCATATAATATATGAATGAGCAATATGAAATGATGCAAGGCATAATATAAAAGAGAGAGAGAGTTAGAGTCAATGGATCAAACGCAAACACCAAGATTTGTTTCGAGGTTCGAGCATCCAGCTCTACGTCCCCGCCTTCACACACAAAGGATTTCTACTAACTTGTCCACACTGGGACTCCCACACAGGGAACCTCCACTGAGGATTTGGGACAATATAAACTGAGAGTACACAACACCTCTCTCAATTACAAACACAACCTCTATACTTAGAGGCTAGGCACAAAGCCACCACAAATCAATCACCTCACACTTGAGGATGGGCACAAAGCTAAACACTAATCAACCTCTCACTAGAGGGATAGGGTACAAAGCCACCACTCCAAAATCAACCTCTACACAAGAGGGATAACACAAAATAGGAGGGTTTACAACTTGGTGATCAAAAGACCACAAACAAATTCTTTTCCCACAAAACAAAGATCCTATAGAGAGGATGAATGATAAGCTCAAGTGTGGAAAAACCAAAGAAATGGAAAATAAATACTCAAAGAAAATCCTTGGTAAAAACTAGAAATAAGATGAAGAAGTTGAACCAAAAATACTTTTCCTAAAATCACTTTTCTTTGATTTTCAAAACCCTAGAAAAACACCAAATCAAATGTAAACTTTAAAGCCCAAAAATTCTTTTGAAACTTGTATAAACACTAGAGAAGATGAATTTTAGCTCTTGAAATTCTTCTGAAAAACTGGCCAAAAGATGGGGTATAAATAGGCCTCAAAAGAATCTGCCCGTTGTGGCAGCTGACAAGGTCAAAAATGACTTTCCGGTTGACCGGCCGGTCGACCGGCCAACGGTAAAAAAAGTGACCGTTGAGCCTGCCGGTCGACCGCCTGGTCGACCGCGCCCAGAACCAGAGAGCAACAGCTCTCTGGCCGGTCGACCGCCTGGTCGACCGGGTCGAGAGTGGGCTGACTTCAGTCGGTCGACCGGCCAACTGACATGGCCTTGTGCACGTCTTGTGCACATCCATCGAACCATTCCAGTCGACGGCTCCTGGTCCGGTCGACCGGTGTCGATGATCGCCAGAGCCTAGCAGATCAGGTTTCAGGACTAGAAAACTAGGTTTTTATTATCTTATAAAAACTCTAAAAATCTATAAAAATAGTTTCAGTATATACGTTGATATACAAATGTAGGCTGTCTAAAAATCACTAAAAGACAAGCCATTAAAAAAGGCAGAGTTTCAGGTTCTAGACGCAGGACTAATGATGGCCATCCGCGTCTCAGCATTAAGGCGTGAGGGTCCAAATTCGCGTCTCAGCATCAAGGCGTGAGAGTCCAAACCCGCGTCTCAGCATCAAGGCGCGTGGGCTCAACGCCCGCGTCTCAACATCAAGGCGCGTGGGCTCGACACCCGCGTCTCAACATCAAGGCGCGTGGGCTCGACACCCGCGTCTCAACCTCAAGGCGTGTGGGCTCGACACCCGCGTCTCAACCTCAAGGCGCGTGGGCTCGACACCCGCGTCTCAACCTCAAGGCGCGAGGGCTCGACACCCGCGTCTCAACCTCAAGGCGCGAGGGCTCGACACCCGCGTCTCAACCTCAGGGCGCGAGGGTCCAAGGCCCACGTCTCGGTTATAACCACCCTGGTTATGGGGCCAGTCAACGCCCACATAGCGGGGAAGTTAGCCCCTCATTGTGGAGCATTTTTAGGGGGCACGTTCACCCCTGAAACCTCTATAAATAGCCCCGCCGCTATGAGGAATGGGGGGAGACGACACAAGAAACAAGAGATAGACAACAGGCTACACACAGGCAGACAGAGAGAGAAGCAAGAGAGAGCTCAACTCTTCAGCAAGCTTGCTGCGTACAAGTTGCTCTTTGCCTACCTTCTCTTTGAGAGTTTTGGTAGACAGAGCTGTGCTACTCCTTCTACCAGCCGAAGAGAAGATCCCCGAAGGTCTAGACGGTCACCCGGTCAACGGAGAATAAGATTCACTCTCCATCGCCACTTGAAGAACCCAGCCTTAAACAAAGGGAGGATTCAAGACTCAACATCCTCCCTCCCTTGTAACCGGAATACTAGTCCGTTGTAATTTTTCAATTTGATTCAAGGAAATCTTACTTCGAGCCCGTACCTTCTCCGTGTGCGTACAAGAGATGACGACTCCGCTGGGGACTTCATTTGTTACCGACGAGCAAATCGTGGCGCAAGGTGACGTCCTCCGTAAGGGGAAGATGGTCGAATCGCTAGTTGTCGAGTTCGACCAGGCGAAGTACGAAGAGTTTCTCTCTTCCGTCTCAAGAGCCCAAGGACCCGCGTCTGCCGCAGGGTCTCGACGGGGAATGGCCCCGAAGCCCGATCTGAGGCTCTCTCGGGCACCGCTGCTGCCAACTGTGCCAAGCAGGATACACGCGCCAACGCCTCTCAGGAGGCCCGCGTGGTCTCAGGCACAACTGCCGTTGCGACCAACCGCGCCGCGCGGAACACACGCGTCAGCGTCTCTCAGGAGACCCGCGTGGTCAAAATCTCTGGTGTCCAGCATCAGGTCGTCGTTGGTCTCTCTCCACCTCCACGACGCAACCGAAATGCTGAGCGTCGTCAGAGGAGGCGTGCGCGTCAGCTTCAAGTTGAAACTTCTGATTGTCCAACTGAGGCTGCACGCAACGCACAAACTGGCGTCTTAGCTGCGCCGCATCCAGCGCGCGAAGTCCGCGTTTGGCGGCCCAAACGCGAGACTCCCCAAGTTAGGTCCTCTGAAGACCAACTTATCAAACGCCAAGGTGAAACCTCTGCGCCTCGTCAAGCGCAAGAGGCACGCCCCCATAGGCGTGGGGCCCAGCAACCCACTCTCTCTCAAACTCCTCTGCCCCGACGCACTAAGCGGCAACGCGACAATCGCGTCTCGTCTCAACAGAGACGCCAGACGCGCGTCTTACAGCCGCGGCGCGAAAGTCGCGTCCCTGAAACCCGCGTCCAGGCTGTACAGCATATGGATGCCTCCCGTCTTCGACGTTGCGAGGTTAATCTCTTCGATCCCCCTCCCGTGGATCTGAGGGATTACTTAACGAAGAAAAGAAGTGCCAATCAGGTCACTTCATCATGTTGCTGCCAACGGCTCATCTCTATGCTCTCCGAGTGCCGTTGTGGTTCAGGTGTGCACCAGCAGTCTTTAGTTAGACAGCTGACCCTGATACCCCCGTCAGCCAAAAGAAGACGCTCTCATAGGCGGAGGATGTTCTCTGACGCTGAATACCCAGAGCTCACTGCGAATATGACAAGCAGGAGCAGAGGAAAACAGCCTGCAGTCAGCTCTGACGAGTCTGACTCTGAACCGAAAGGAGTGTATCGACACACTCGTACCCGGACCGGGGCCATCCCCCCGATTGATTATAATGCCCTAGCCTGGGGCATCGAAGTGAACGACTCTCACTCTGCAGTAGCAGAATCGCAGGCCTCAAACTCTTCCATAGAGAAGGAGGCCTTCATCTACATGACAAGCACTCCTGAGGAGACGGCCCGACGCCTGGATCAGCAAGCCCAGGTTCAGAAGGAACAACTCGATATGATTCTTGCTCAACGGGAATCTATCGACTCTCTCAAGCAGATGCTTGCGCAGTTGCTCGAAGACAGGAAGAAATCTCCCCCTAAAAAGTCTAAGGGCAAGAAAAAAGAGGGAGAAAGCTCGTCTTCTGTGCACCCTGATGGAGAGAAGCCCACCTCGACCTCGTCCAAATCCTCGTCGCAAGGGAAGGACGACCAAAATCAAGGGAAGATTCATTCCGAAAGAATGAATCAATTAGAGCAACGCCTTGAGGCCCTCACCAACCGTAAAGGCCTCCAGGAAGCGGGAGTGGTCCGGCCTTATCCGGCCGAGTGGGACTTGGTTCCATACCCGCCCAAGTTTAAGGCTCCAACCCTCCAAGCATTCGATGGGAAGGGGTCACCCAACCAACACCTCTACTACTTTAAATCCCAAACAGGGAATGTAGTAGACAATGATGCCATCTTGGCACGTCTGTTCATTGGCACCCTGAAAGGGCTCGCCTTCGAATGGTTTATGAAACTCCCGGAGGGCTCCATCAAGAACTGGGGTGATTTGGAGAAGCTATTCCTAACGCGCTTCTTCGAAGACGACTCGGAAGTCACGATGCCCACCCTTTTGGCTACCAAACAGCGAAAGGGAGAGTCCGTCAAATCTTTCGTGGAAAGATTTCGGAATGTGGCACTCCGATGTCCGAGCGGCATGACCCAGGTCACCCTGGTGGAAACATGCCGCCACAATCTCCAAACCTCACTCCTTGCTCAAATAGGAGTTGCTGAAAGCCGCACCTGGAAGCAGTTGGTCCAACAAGGTGAACAGGCTGAGGAGATTGTTGCCCGCGTCAGGGCAGAAGAAGGGAAGCCACGGCCAGAGAGGTCAACCAGGCGTGCGCCAGACACATCCCTCCAGACAAAGCGGAAGGATAATTTGGCAACGGAGACCAAATCTCCCGCCAAACCTCAACCGGTCAAGGCGAGTGGCTCTTCAAGCCAGCCACGCGCCAACAAGCAGTATTCTTTCAAGGAGGAACATGTCGATTCGCTCTTTAAGCTACTCAACAAGAGCAATAGACTGAAGCTCCCTGAAGCCAGGCGCCCTGAAGAAGTCGGTAAAACCGACAATCCCAATTACTGCTTATACCACAGGATGTTGGGACACCCCACCAAAAGCTGCTACGTCTTCAAGGACATCCTTCAGGCCCTGATTGACGCGGAGGTATTAAAACTCCGACCAGAGCAGAAGAAGGTGACGGCTAACATGACGTCAGTTCTCCAGTTCGGAAGACAACCCCCAACGCCTTCGGGGGTGGTCCCTGTTCCGAAAGAAGAGCTAAGAGTGGTCAACACAGATCCTCACCAGCAACAAGAGAAAGGCCTGATACCTGTTCCCACGCCTCGAGGGAAAATCATGTGGGTCCACCCTGACCTTGTTGACGCCCAGCAATGGACTACTGTAACTAATAAGAAGTCCAAGGGCAAGGCAAAGGCGTCATCCTGCAATGTGGTGTGTGCCTCTTCTCGAGAAGCGGATACCGATATTCCTTCGCTAACCGACTCGGAAGAGGAGACAATAGTTCTGGCCGCAGAACCCGGTCGGCTGGTGGCGGAAACCCGCTCAGGACAGCCCTACTTGAAGCAGTATGGCGAATGGCGGTAACTCCTCCAAGACCGCTGCAGAGCCAGCCAAGCCCTCCGCGAAGCAACCCGGGGAGAAACAGAAAGAACTTCGGTTTTCTCGAGTTCTTTCGAAGGACGCAGCGGAAGGATCCACAGCACCTTACCGCTTTGATGTCCTGGCTCAATTAGCCAACATCCCGGCGCGGATTACGCTTTATGAGCTTCTTAGACTATCAAAGTCGACCAGAGAAGCTCTACAAGAAGCTCTGGCTAATGCTGAAGTCTTCATGACCCAGCTACCAAAGGAGGAAGATGTAGAGGATTGCCTCCACGCCTCCCAAAATATTCCCTGCATCACCTTCACAGCAGACGATATGCAAGTCAAAGGGAAGCATGATCGACCCCTTTACTTTGCAGGGTATATTGGATCATCTGAGGTGAACCGCATTCAGGTAGATCCCGGGTCAGCATTGAGCATCATGCCTCGCAGGGTCATGCAACATCTCGGGATTCCTACTCATCGTTTGAGCCCTACCCAGACGACCATTTATGGGTTCAATGCCAATAGTACCCGTCCGATGGGGAAGGTCAAGCTCAAATGCCAGATTGGAGACCTAAGGTCAGAGGTGACATGCTACGTCATAGATGCTGACACCTCCTACAATCTACTGCTGGGACGACCGTGGATTCATCGCAATTCTATCGTTCCCTCTACTCTCCACCAAGTCATGAAATACATTGACGGGAGTGGAAAGGTGCGAACGTTGATTGCCGAGAGGCATCCGTTCAAGGGAGTGGAGAATTATTTCACAGATTCCCTCCTATATCAGGAATCTGTGGAAACAGATGAAGTCCCGCAACCAGAGGAACCAGACTCTGGCAATGAAGCCGACACCGAGCTGGAGGAAGATGAGTGTGTGTGGGAGCTAGATCCACCTGTAACGGGCATTAATAAGCCCGATGTTGATAATACCTCCGCCGATGATGTAGGCGGTTGGTACATTAATGAAGAATTAGATTTAGCGTATTTTTCTGTGTTTGCTTCTGATTCAGTGCCGTCAGACACTAGTACCGACGTGGATGACGATCTCTGGTCGGCAATGGATGCTTTGACATCGTTGCATGTACCAGTGAAATCGTCCTTCGAGACATACAAGATAATGGTAATGCGCAAGAATCTATATTTATGGTTCCAGCAAGACGGAAAGGCCAAAAACCAATTCTTTTTGGGCGAATCTCGTCTGAACCAACGCCCACGAAGAATCAGAAGGCGAGGAGGAATCCCCTCAGTTCAGTCATTATGAACCAAAAATACTCAAAATGATGAAAAACATGGGGTATGATCTAACCAGCAGACTCGGGTTGAACTTCGGCAAAGGAAGGAGAACGCTACTTCGATCCTTTGTGCCGAAAGGAAAAACCCCCGATTATTATCATCGGACGCGCAGGGGGTTGGGCTATGTATCAACTCCGACTCCATCAGCCTCTGATTCTGGGGGCTCATTTGGCCATAAATACTCTTCAGGCACGTCATCATGGGAGTCAGATGCTAGTGTCGGCAACATCTTCAAAGAACTTTCGGTGAACATGGTTTCAACAAGCCATCTGGAAGATGAAGATGAAGAAATGATCCAGTCCGATACGGATCCTTGGATCAAACATTTAAATACTCTCTGGGATACCCGCTTTGAACAGCGAGAGCCACCCACAGAAGACAAGATTGTTCAGATCAATCTGGGATGAAGCTAATCCTAAGCCCATCTTCATAAGCGATGGCCTGTCACCATCGGAGAAAAAGGATCTAATATCTCTTGTTCAAGAGTACAGAGATGTCTTCGCTTGGAATTACGAAGACATGCCTGGACTTGATCCTCAGGTGGCTATGCACCGCCTCAACATCAATCCGGACGTAAAGCCTGTTAAACAACAACAGCGACGGTTCCGTCCAGAAATAATGGAGGCGATTCAATCGGAGGTCAGAAAGCTCATAGATTCTGGCTTCATCAGGGAAGAGCAACATCCCGATTGGGTAGCCAACATCGTCCCCGTTGCTAAGAAAAATGGAAAGACCCGGATCTGCATCGACTTCCGTGATCTAAACGAGGCTTGTCCCAAAGACGAATTCCCATTGCCAATCACAGACGTCATGATTGACAATACCTGCGGATTCGAACGAATGTCCTTCATGGACGGATTCTCAGGATACAATCAAATCAAAATGTATCCTGACGACGAAAAGCACACCTCTTTCAGGACACCATTGGGGGTTTATTGCTATACCGTCATGCCCTTCGGACTGAAGAATGCGGGGGCAACCTATCAGAGGGCCATGAACGCCATTTTCCAGCAGCAAATACGCAAAACGGTAGAATGTTATGTTGATGATATTGCGGTAAAAAGTCGCACTAAGGGTGATCACATAGCTGACCTGAAGGTGGTCTTCGACATCATGCGGGCTCATCGATTGAAGATGAATCCCACCAAGTCCTTCCTGGGGGTGGCCAGTGGTAAATTCTTAGGATTCATTGTAACCTCCACCGGATCCATTTGGACCCGGAAAAGGTTCAAGCTATCCAGGAGATGCAGCCCCCAAGAAATCTCAAGGAACTCAGGGGATTGCAAGGACGATTGGCGTACATCCGCAGGTTTATCTCAAATCTCTCCGGAAGATGCCAACCCTTCGCCAAGTTAATGAAAAAGGGTGTCTCATTCATTTGGGACGACGCTTGCCAACAAGCATTTGAGGAAATCAAGCAATACCTCAGCTAACCACCAGTCCTTGCAGCTCCGATATGCGGGAAACCTTTCCTGGTATACGTCCGAGCAATGGATCATTCTTTGGGAGCTCTACTAGCTCAGAACGATGATCAAGGACGAGAGCAAGCGATCTACTATCTGAGTAGAACAATGATCGGAGCTGAACATCGGTACAACCCGATCGAGAAGGAATGTTTGGCATTAGTGTTCGCCATTCAGAAAATGCGACACTATCTGGTAGGCCAAACTATAAATGTCATATCAAAAGTCAACCCCCTGAGGTTACTTATGACTAAGCCTTCATCATTGAACGGCCGGCTGGCAAAATGGGCCATATTGCTATCCCAATATGAGATGCACTTTTTACCACAAAAGGCTATTAAGGGTCAAGCGGTGGCAGATTTCCTAGCTGAGCACCCAGATCCGAGGGCAGCCAAAGTCTACGAGGATCTCCCAGATGAAGTTGCTGAAGTCTGCCTAACTCAGACATCGTTCGAAAGTCAAGTATGGCAACTTTTCTTCGACGGTGCATCGAGAACAAGCCCAAAGGGACATACAGTAGCGGGGGTAGGAGTAGTACTCGTCTCACCACAGAATTATGTGATTCCCCGAGCCATCTCGCTTACCGAATCTTGCTCCAACAATGTAGCAGAATACAACGCTCTTTTGATTGGGATGCAGCTCGCCGATGAGATTGGCGTTAAAAATCTCGAGGCATATGGCGACTCTAAACTCATCGTCAGCCAAGTTCGCGGGGAGTACGAGGTCAGACATGAGGACCTAGTACCCTACTACAACGCAACTATCCGCATGGCCGAAAGGTTCACAAACTTCTACATTGACCATGTGCCGCGCAGGCAAAATGCGCACGCAGATGCACTCGCATCCCTCGCGGCCTCCTTAGCTCTTCCAGCTGGAGCAATGGAGAAAGTATTCGTCTACAGCCACGACCTGTATTGCCTGAGAACTGCCCTCGAAGACTATCAGGAGTCAAAGGGAGAGTGTCAAGGCAAAGAAGCGCTGGAATTGTCAACCGGGCCAGAGCTTAAAGACTGACGATTCCCCTATATCGACTATGTCTTGTACGGCATCCTGCCTGAGGACGCCAAGGAAGCGGCTGCCATTCGAAGGAAAGCCCCTAAATTTTACTACAATGCGATTACACGAACATTGTATCGTCGATCGCATGACGGGATCTTGCTCCGGTGCCTCTCACCAAAGGAGGCTCAAGAGGTATTGAAAGAAGCCCACGACGGCATGTGTGGAGCCAACCAACCCGGCCCAAAATTGGCACATCGACTCCAAAGGTTGGGTTACTATTGGCCCAAGATGATTGTCGACGCCGTCACTTATGCTAAAAGATGTCACGCTTGCCAGGTGCATGGCGATTTCATCCATCAAGCACCAGAGTACCTCCACTCTACGACCTCTACCTGGCCATTTGAATGTGGGGGATGGATGTAGTTGGCCCTATCAGCCCACCATCATCAAAAGGACATCGGTTCATTTTGGCAATAACCGATTACTTCTCTAAATGGGCCGAGGCCATCCCTTTGAAGGAGGTAAAATCGTCTAACGTGATCAAGTTCGTAAAGCATCACGTCATTTACCGTTTTGGTGTACCTCGGCGAATTGTCCATGACAATGGACCCCAGTTCATCAGCCAGGCTTTCCAGAGATTCTGCGCTAAGTTCAGAATCCAGAGTGTGTCCTCAACGGCATACTATCCTGCCGCTAATGGCCTCGCAGAAGCTTTCAATAAGACCATTGGCAAGCTTCTCAAGAAATTCGTATCGAAAAGTCAACGGGACTGGGACGACAAGTTAGGTGAATGCTTATGGGCCTATCGCACAACTGTGCGAACCCCGACTAAAGCCACGCCGTTTTCTTTGGTATACGGGTGTGAAGCCGTGCTTCCACTAGAAATCCAAATTCCATCTCTACGCGTCGCCTTGACAGCAGAGATGACAACAGAGGAGAAGCATCGACAGCGACTCCAAGAATTGGAAGCCTTAGACGATAAGCGTCTGCAGGCCCAACAGCAAATCGAACTCTACCAGGCTCGAATTACCAGAGCCTTCAACAAGAAAGTTAAAATGCAAACTTTCAAGAAAGGCGATCTTGTCTTAGCCGTCAGAAGACCCATGGTAATGACGCACAAGACAAAAGGAAAATTTCAACCCAAATGGGAAGGGCCATTTGTAGTAGAGTCAGTCTACTCAAATGGGTCATATCGTCTCATAACTTCAAATGGCGATACACTCATGATGCCGATCAATGGCAGATTCTTGAAGAAGTACTATCCTTAATAGTACTCCTCCCCCGATCAAGTTAAAAGTACACCTCTGATCAAAACAAGAAGAGCTTCTTCATTAACATCCGACGCCTCCGACGGCTAAGGATAGAGGAAAACGTTGGTTTTTAAGCCCAACATAAATCTTCGACAACTCATCATGCTGAGGGGACTAGCATGGCTAGCCCAACTCAAATGGTAGTTGGTAAAGGCATATCAAACCCGTTGACAGCTGAGGATTTGCTAAAAATCCTAAGGGACACGTTCCCCTTTGATCCGACGCCTCCAACGGCTAAGGATAGAGGAAAATGTTGGCTTTTAAGCCCAACATAAATCTTCGATAACTCATCATACTGAGGGGAATAGCATGGCTAGCCCAACTCAAACGGTAGTTAGCAAAGGCATATCAAACCGTTGATAGCTGAGGGTTTGCTAAAAATCCTAAGTGGACTCAACTCCACTCTCCCCTCCAAAATCCCTTACCAATTCTCATCCACAGAATGGTAGGTCTACAAAATACAGTTGTTGCCAAGTTAACACTATACCTCTGGCACTTCAAACTCCACTTGTCCATTCTCATCAATAAGATGACAGGTCCTCAAATTGCTCATATCACAAATCAATTTCTGTCAAGTTAATATCACACCTCTGACAAATTACTGTTAAGTTAACATTACACTTCTAAACAGTACATCAAGTTTCTGCCAAGTTTAATACCACACCTCTGACAGTCACTTTCCTCCAGACTTCCATGTCGAAGCCGAAATGGATGATGCTAAGTTAACATCACACCTCTAGCATCCAATTCATTGTTAAGTTCAACAATACACCTATGACAATGAATTTCCCTCGAACTTCCGTATCGGAGTCGAGATGACCAATGCCAAGTTCAACATTACACCTCTAGCATTACCCTCACTGTCAAGTTAAACATCACACCTATGTCAGTGACACTTCTGTTTTCCCAAATGAAACTGAAGTATTTATGAGTCAGGTTAATATCACACCTCTGACTCACATCCTTGTCAGGTTAACATCATATTTCTGACAGGACTACATTCAACCCGTTAAGTTAATATCACACCTCTAACGGTAAAAACCTTCTTAGATTCCCCGCAGATCTAGATTCACTTGCTATTCTCTTCAACAGAATAAAAAATCTACCTAAACACATTGTTAGGTTAATACTACACCATTAACAGTGTTTTCCTTCAAATCCCCAGCTGAGCTGAATCAAGTAATCCTAAACCTTGATAAAGGCCCATTTTCCCTGGGGGTACGAGTTTCACTTGTCATTCTCCTTTATAGATTGACAGGTCCACAAAATTATCTTATCTCTTGTCAAGTTAATATTACACCTCTGACAGCATTGGGGAGTTCCAAAAATAGGATTTCTCTCTAAAAAGTTTGACTATTTTGACAAGTCAAAGTCCTTTGCTTCTATGCGTCTGACTAAAAAAAAAAGTTCAAGACAATAGAAGGAGAAAAAAGAAAAGTGTCACTTTTATTTATATCCAGGTAAAAAAGTCTCAGAGGTTGCACTCGCTCCTCAGCTTCATGTTATTCCGAGTACAGGATGCTTGGAAGGGCGCCAAAGCAGGATCGGATACTGTGGCAACGATCGGGAACTGATTGCACTTCAATGCATGACGTAAACATCGAAAGAGCCCATCCTTGACTAAGAGCAATGGTGTTCTTGAGGTCCGGTGGCAGCAAATCCTCCGATTCCTGATCCTTCTTGATGAACATCTCTTCCACCAGAAGCTCATCCAGTGAACATAGAGTCGTCTCGATGCCACTTCTGGGGTGAGAGAGGAGGTCTTAAGACCTCACAGGGGATGCTACCCACCACTATGTCCACCGTAACCCACGCCGCCATACTCACTCTGACCATGCCATGCCAGCAAGCATGACTGGTGTATTGAATCCAAAGTGATCCTGGCGAGGGTTAGGCCCCCGTCCCCCGAAGACAAGGGCCATGACTTCTTCCCTTGTAGACGACGAGGACCATGACTTCTTCCCTTGTGGACGAACATCGAACAAATTCGCTGGCCGATATATTCTCCCAAGGGCCCAGCGAACGTGAAAAAGGATGATCAAGCCTACCTGCAAGAAGCAAACAAGGGAATTAGACAATTCAGAGCTTAGTATACTTCGACAAGAAAACTAAGTCACAAACGCGGTTATTGCTGAAGACTGCAGACGCGGGAATGACCCGCACGCCGGGCCAGATTCCTGCGACAACAGAAACAGACGCGAGCAAGACTGTGATACACACAGAATTCAAACGCGACCTAATTCCACATCCGCGTCTAAGATACAAGGAGCGCAGAGAATCAGACGCCAAAAATTGCCATCTCTCTGTTGGAGGAACAGGAGTTGCAAAAGTTCAGGCCTGAAACCTTCGACCCGAATTGAAGTTCTTCTAAGTCAGTGGCCTCAAGATGCGAGCTCTGTGTGCAAAGCCCGCGGCCAGGTACCAACGACTTCAATACTTGCGTTCAAAAAAATTTAAGTCGATGGCGCAAATTCCAGAAGAGGAATGCACCAACCACGACTTCGCAAGAAAGTCCAGATGATATCTCTCTAAGAGATATACTAAAATTCAAACTTGGTTGGATCTAAAATGTCATGGTAAGTGGGCATGGCATACCCGCAGAGGCCTCTGTTAAGAGTTGAACTCTCTGCATTGAGGCGCGGACGTAAAAGGTGCTCAGGGAGACGCTTCCTATCATTGAAATCACTTGACAGTGGTAATCTACTGAAGAGACCAAACAGAAGCATGGAAGCTCTGGGTCATCTTCGTCCATGGAGGCAAACCCCTGATAGGGTCCTTGAAGGGAGAAGATAGAGTCTCTCAGAAAGGGAGAAGACAGAATCTCTCAGAGCACTCGCTCTCAAAAAGAACACAGTCTAAGTATGGACTGTTAAAGGGAGAGGAGGAGCCCCTATTTATAGGCAGCCCATAATAACCGTAATTAATGGTTCATCAATTGGAACCGTTGGCCTTAATGACCGCACGACTGTCAGAGCCCAATGGGAGGCTGACGCGTGGAGCGTCGCTTCGAGAAGCGTCGAAGACGCTGGTTTCCCACCACCAGCGCCGTATTGGCATTAAAAGACATTAACGCCTAAGCCCAATGAAGAACTGACGCGCGGACAAACCGCTTCGGGAAACAACGGATGATGCGGGTTCCCAATCGTCAACGGAGACTTGACGTTCAAAGATTTCACAAAATCTTTATGACAGGCTGTTTATAATGCCTGGGAAATCGTGCCAAAACGCAGGTGTGAGAGCTGCGTCCAAAGACCCGCGTCCCCTCTTTTCTCAAAAATCGGCGTCCTCCTTCATTCCAAGTTAGAAGATCCTTCGCGTCTCTTGGATGATTCAAAGTCGATCCGCGTCTCTCAACAAAAGGGACTCATTTTGGGGGCCCCAGTGGGAAAGCACATAAAGCTGCGTCCTAAGGCTTATGACTTAAGCAGAAAAAGCCCATCACCTTTACAAGCATCTTGGAGCTGCGTCTACATCCATGATTATGGGTCTTACACTGAGGCCCAGCGCCGCGTCCCTGACTGCGTTAATGTTAAGGGGCGTAAGACCTCATTATCCTGAACTCTGCGTCTGGATAGAGTTAAGGATTGCGGCCAATGAACCACACTCAAAGCCGCGTCCTCCGCGTCTGCTTGAACCATGTCTTCTTCACTGGCAAGTCAGAATCGCGTGCCTCAGAGCCGCGTCTCTTTCGACGCTGCGTTTCGTCAAAAGAACTTAGTTTTCCTAAGTTCAGTATTCACAGTCAGCCGGAGAGCACAATTAAAGACTGTGATTAAAGGATTGAATCCATCCGCAGCGAGGCAATGAAAGTGGAGCAAAAAAAAAACTTTTAAAGACTTTTATTATTCAAAAAATGATAAAAGTAAATACAAACACTCTTGGTAAATGGAGTGTCCTTTTCTTTTTACAAAAAAAAGAAAAGAAAAGAAGAGAAGGCTAAAGGTCCTGGTTCGCCAAGGAACGGATTTGCTCTCTAAGGCGATGTATCTCATGTTGACGCGCCTTCTCAGCCTCCATGAGAGCTTGGGCCGCAGATCCGCCTCAGGTAAAAATCCCTGCGCTCGTACTCGGAGGGATTCCAGCTTGGACGAACGAACAGAGAGGTTTGCTTCAACTTACGCCTTGGCAGCCTCTAACTCCGCTAGCCTCTTTTCAGAGGTAGCAAGCTTCTGTTCGTTAGTAGTAATCACTGCCTCAGCTCTGGCTATGGCGGCCCGAGAATCAAGGATAGCCTGCTTTGCAACCTGTATGATCATCTCAGATTCCTTGGACTCGATCGCTAGCCTTTGATGATCAGCCTGGAAACCTTCGAGAAGACGGGTGTTATCGGTTATCTGCTCCTCCACCTCTCTTCGCTCTTGCTCTTGAGCAACAAGGAGCCTATTCAGAGTTTCCTGGGCCTCGTGGAATGAGCCGGCATTCTCCAGGGATCGAAGCTTTCTCAGGTTTTGTCCCAGCTGCTCCACCAGCAGCAGACACGCCTGGGCTAGTGAAGGGCCTCCGGCCAACTTGATGTTTTCGACCAGGTTTCCGAGATACGTCTGGGCGAATTCAAAAGAGCTACCCCAGACAGGATGAAATCGATGCATGATCGCATTGAGGCAAAGAACTGCTGTACCGTCTGGCGTGTCAGGAACTCCATGGTATCATCACCCGAGGTGTTCCCCGATCCCCTTTCTACCACGGTGTGGGGGATGTAGGTCGGCTCTTTGGTGCAAAAGTCGGGCTGACCACGGGTACGGCAGGAGCAAGAGTAGCCACTGGCGCTTCTGGGGATGCTACCTCTGTAGAAACCTCCACAGCCGATGACAGGGTAGTGAGCTCGACCTCCTCAGAATCCTCGGCCGAGGCTTGAGCTGTGTGGTCTCCCGGGCAGGCACTGACTGCCAAATCTCCTCCTACCTGAGCTTCCTCAATGCTCTCTGCACTTGCCTGAACTTCCTCAATGCCCTCTGCAAATTAAGAGAATATTAGCCATGACAGCCAAAGGAAAACATTTATACCAACATTTCCTTACTTGGCTGGGGGTCCAAAGGTGGCGAGTCCTTGGGTGAATCTTGTAGGGTGGAGGTCTCCCCGACTTCGACGATTGCCCTCTCTTGAGGCACCCCAGTACGAGGAGACTCAACTCTCTCCTGCTGAGCCAGTTCTTGTATCATCTCCTCGATCTGGGAGGAAGCAACGGCCTCGCTAACCATGACTAGCCCTGCAACACAAGGCCAAATAAAAAAAGAAAACGTCAAAAATCCTTCTCCTAGTTAGAAGGATGAGTTTGGCGAGTAGTGTACCTTCAGCAGCTTCAGCAGGAATAACTGCCGCTAGTGGTGATGTCGTCAACGGCTCACACCCATATATTTCCTCCTCCGAGATGTGTGAGAATTTACTCGGATCAGGAGGAGCGGGTTCATCGCCAAAGTCGACCTCATCCTCAAAATCGATTTCCTCTTCGGATGATGAAGACGACAGTTCAACGCGAGGGACCTCGGCAACCGGAGCCTTGCCTCCAAACACCCCAGTGGTAGGGCTGGGGTCAACTGTCCGAGCACTGGAGATGAATACACTGGGAGACCCAGGCTGCTGTGCCTCATCTCTCCTCTCGCGAGCTGAGGAAGACCCAGGCTGAGTTGAGACTCCTGGAATCTCAACATCACCCATTATGTCGACCTCCGGCTGCTGTGCCTCATCCCTCCTCTCGTGAGCTGAGGAAGCCCCGGGCTGAGCTGAGACCCCTGGCCTCTCAACATCGCCTCCGCTCATTATGTCGACTTCGAACTGCTCGGCCTCGTCAGCGGCGGTGGGTTTGTCAGCAGGCTCCGCTTCCTCCACAATCCTGGGGCCCCTGCTGCGCAACCTGCGGGCATGGAATAAGGGGGCATCATCCTCATCCGCCTCTTCTTCCCTCGGTTCCTCAACACCAGAAGGGATGTCCTCGGATGGAGAAACTGCAGCCGTCAAGTCTCTCCGGACCTTCTTTGGGGCAGGCTCAGCAGTGGAGGTAGAGGCTTGAGGACGCTTACCCACCGCCTGTCGAGCCTTTGCTGCTCGCGGCTCCTCCCTCGACCCCCTTCTGACCTCCTTCAGAGCCTTCAGATACTGCTCGACGCCTCGCGAGCGTTTAGTGGACCCCGACCTTGCTTCGTAACCTGCATTGATACTCTCAATGCATGAATACTCCGGAGCGAAATCTGGTGTTTGGTTGGCCTGGAAGTACCAAGTACAGAAGCTGAAGCTGGTACGACCCTTCGGCCCTTTGATAGGCAGCCGAAAAGTTGCTTCCGTCCCTCCGGCCACGCTATAATACCAAGCCCGAGCACCTTCGAACAAATTCTCACTGAAGGCGAGTCGAGCATTGGGGTTGCCGACATATAGTTGATCATAGCTGAACTGTCGGGCGAAGCGATTCGACATATACGGCTCGATCGTGCATGAATTCCCTTGCCGGAAAAGCACATACCCGGGCCGAATGTTGACCAACCACCAGAAAACCCCCGTTGACAGCCTCGTGAAGTCATCTTGGCCTACGGAGTCAGTAAATTGTTCACCGAAAGATGCACCAGGAATCGCGGGGAAGCAGCGATTAAGCTGGTAGTTCGAAGCCGACATGACGCACTTTCGAACGTAATACACGTAAGTATTACACCAGTTTGAACCCTCCAACCGCTGCACAAAAAGAATAAACCCCTCACACCAAGACACCGGCGTCATCAGAGAAGGACAGTGCATAACGTACCAAGCCATTAGGTACGTGTAGGGAAGCTCAACCCGAGGGTTGGGGCGCTTTATCGTCGGCCTCCCCTCCGAGTCAACAATCACCTTGCCATGGGAGTCGACGGCCTTCCCTGCCTCGCACAGATTTTGGGTTAACGTCTGCAACTCGCTTTGAATACTCGCCGCCATGGCCGGGAGAAGGGCTATGGGCCTACCATAAGCCAGGAGCACCGCCGGGTACACTACGTTGGCAACAATGACTTCATGTGGCAGCGTTGGCACCACACAGCGCTTCAACCACAGCATTAAGAAGCCCGCCAACAGTGCGTGGTCGGAGATAGGGGTCCGGGCTTGATGATGGAAGCTTTCGAAAACCGTGTCAGGTTCGAAAACATCCTCGTTCGACTCCGTGGTGTAGGAGTCTACAGAAGCCTTGATCCTGTCGGCAATCTCCTCGTCGGAGCTAGGAGCCAGTCGGGTCACCGGACGGTCTTTCTGGTTGACGCCATTGAACAAGTAGCTTGCCCAAGACAGCTGCTTGACTCCCCCCGCCCTCCAAGAGGTTATCTGGCCGCAGACGTGGAAGTGACATAACACCTCCCAGTAAGTCTCGTACACTCGAGGAGACCCTTTCTTCATAAGGTGAAGCTCCTCAGTGGTTGGGACTTATTCTTCATAGGGAGAATCCCCCATTACCAGCCCTGAGACCTCGTACAACTCGTGCAGGGCGAGACCCATCTCCCCGACCGGAGTGAAGAATGTCCCCGTCAGAGGATTGTAACGCTCCAGGATCCCAAAGAAGTTTTGAGAGCTCGGTGGGATACCATACTGTACGGCCTTGACTGCTTGGTACAATTCCGCTTGCTCCAATAAGCCTCTAAGGTCGGCAAGGACGAAGCTCACCATCCTGCCTCACCAATACCTCTCAGTGGAGTGGATCCACCCGGGCGAACGGAACTCGACCGGAAAATCACCCCCCACTTTCATGAACGCGTTAAGGAAAGTGGTGCCAAGTTTTGGTGTCTCTCCAACTGGGTGATCAGTCCTGAGCAGCCCTGGAAACAGGCCGAGAACCTCCCTATCATGACTATCATGGCGATATACCTTTTTGGAGCCTAGGTCGCCAAGAGTAACCTCAGGGACATATCGGGAGAGTTCCCATTTCATTTTCCGAGGGACGGACATGTGTTGAAGATAAGATAGCGGGTACATCCTCTCCATGTTTGGGAGAAAGAATCTTCTATCCCCTATCTGACGGAGCCATTTATAATCTCCGTCATACAAGGAATAGCCGCCCTCGCTAATACGGTCTCCAAAGAAGAAGGCAGGCTTCTCCAGCGGAACGCGAGCATCCGTTGTGAATGCTGCGTCAGTCATAAGCTCCCGAAAGGTTGTCATGTCAACATTGGAGAGCCTCCTCCTGCGCTCCTACGACCCATCAGCAGTCACAGGTACAGTCTTTTGCAGCACAAAGGTCAAATCACGGTCAGCACCACCTACGTGCCCGAAGTGGCGCCTCTTGGAGAGTGGGGCAGAAGAGTGTTGCACTGCAGAAGAAGATGACACTTAATCAGAAATCTGATCAGAAACCTAAAAAAAAGAGTGTCTATAGTCCAGACGCAGAAAAGATACTGGACGCAGAAATTGTCAAAATCCGAGTCCAGGCCTGAAAATCCGCGTTCAGACGCAGAAGAGATACTGGACGCAGAAATTGTCAAAATCCGCGTCCAGACCTGAAAATCCGCGACCGTGAGGCCAACAGGGAGCCTGCATTTTAAAATCCAAGACTTATGAAAAATTTCTAAGTACTTGGACTCAGGTGCGAGATTCATAAAAGACCAGCACCTGATGCCACAGAACGCAAGGATCAAGTCCGCGTCCGAACCCTTCACAATTAGAAATATTCTAAGTGAAGAATCCGAAGTGCAGGGCTTATTGGCGCTCTATATCCAATAAACAAGCGCATCCCCAAGTGGATAAAAGCGGTGGGGTCATCAAACCCGCGCCTTGTTTATCAACTCAAAGACCGCGTCTGAGAATCAAACATGGTTTCTATTCTGTGTTGACGGTTCTCCTTTAAAAGAGGGATTTTTAGGAGTCCATGAACTTCCATTAATAGCGAAGTTTAAGACTAATGGCATTATACCTGAGATTGGGGCTTCCGCGCGGAGGAACCGCCCCTCTGCGCCTCGACGACGGCCGCTTTTGAAGATGATGCGGTTGGCCTGGCCTTGGGTGCCATCGTTAATCAAGAATCCGATGATGGACGATGAAGAAATGAAAAGAGACAGAGAAGACTCCTTTTTCAAAAAACCCTAACAGATGCGCTCGAGACAAAAGAGATATCTCTCTGACTGTTGCCATTTATAGGCACGAAGATTCGCAAAGATACGCGGCGCGTGGCTCGATTGGTTCGGCATCGAGTCATCGCTTGACGCGTGGGCAGCTCATTTAATATACCGGGAAGTCCGCGCGCCAAAAAGAGATGTCCCGTCGGTTCCCCAGAACAAGTGGCGGTGCACTCATGACATGGTACGGATTCGCACCCAACAGGCGCGCCTCTTCGATGGACGTGCCCCGTCAGCACAGCCATAGTCGCGTCCAGAAAGTCGCGTCCTTACTCAAAAGGATGCGTCTCTCCGAAGTTCGCGTCCTTCCAATCCGGCCTAGCATCGCGTCTGCCCAATGGAATATCAGTCGCGTTTCCATTTCCAAAAGACGCACCCCATGAAAGTCGCGTCTTTAAAGCAGTACTATCTCTGCTCTTCAAAAAGAACTGGCGTTCAGTCCTTGCTTCTGCAAATCAGTTCAACAGTACACTGGCACAAGCAGACGACTGTCCACTCCTGGCTTAAAGTGCACCCACGACAGACTTAAAGCAATCGGGGAGGTTTAGATTGTGTATCTAAACACTCAACTCGATCAACTCTGATGGCTTCAAAGAGTTCTACAGTACACTCACGAAGACCATACTCCAGATAAGATCAAACCCGGAGCATTAACAGTCCAGTCATAAGGGTAAGCTCAGCTAGAGTCCAAAGTATTTCGAAATCCGTCCCAGTTAACCGCGGAATATTGAAAACCTTGGAGGGGGTTCTATAGGCTGTCTAAAAATCATTAAAAGACAAGCCATTAAAAAGGCAGAGTTTCACGTTCTAGACGCAGGACTAATGACGGCCATCCGCGTCTCAGCATCAAGGCGTGAGGGTCCAAACCCGCGTCTCAGCATCAAGGCGTGAGAGTCCAAACCCGCGTCTCAGCATCAAGGCGCGTGGGCTCAACGCCCGCGTCTCAACATCAAGGCGCGTGGGCTCGACACCCGCGTCTCAACATCAAGGCGCGTGGGCTCAACACCCGCGTCTCAACATCAAGGCGCGAAGGCTCGACACCCGCGTCTCAACCTCAAGGCGCGTGGGCTCGACACCAGCGTCTCAACCTCAAGGCGCGAGGGCTCGACACCATCGTCTCAACCACAGGGCGCGAGGGTCCAAGGCGCACGTCTCGGTTATAACCACCCTGGTTATGGGGCCAGTCACCGCCCACATAGCGGGGAAGTTAGCCCCTCATTGTGGAGCATTTTTAGGGGGCACGTTCACCCCTGAAACCTCTATAAATAGCCCCGCCGCTATGAGGAATGGGGGGGACGACACAAGAAACAAGAGATAGACAACAGGCTACACACAGGCAGACAGAGAGAGAAGCAAGAGAGAGCTCAACTCTTCAGCAAGCTTGCTGCGTACAAGTTGCTCTTTGCCTACCTTCTCTTTGAGAGTTTTGGTAGACAGAGCTGTGCTACTCCTTCTACCAGCCGAAGAGAAGATCCCCGAAGGTCTAGACGGTCACCCGGTCAACAGAGAACAAGATTCACTCTCCTCGCCACTTGAAGAACCCAGCCTTAAACAAAGGGAGGATTCAAGACTCAACATCCTCCCTCCCTTGTAACCGGAATACTAGTCCGTTGTAATTTTTCAATTTGATTCAAGGAAATCTTACTTCGAGCCCGTACCTTCTCTGTGTGCGTACAACAAACATGTTTGAGTAAAATCAAACCATGTTACAAACATTTTGAACTATGTTTGTAACTTAGAAATTTTGCCGAAAATCAAAATCTGTATTTTCCAAAACTAGGATTTTTGAAATGGAAAATCGTTTTATCCAAAACTCATCCAAATACAAAAACATGATATTGAAACAACATTTAAGCATATTGTATATGGATATAATCCAATATACATGAAAGATATACATATCAATATTTTTGACTTAAAATCTAAAAATAAGTTTTGTTAAAATACCAAAACTCCAAACTCATGAAATAGACTATCAAACTAAGTTTGTTTAAATAGTTGAAGCATAGATGTATATAGAATAAATCTAATATACATTAAACCATGTAAACTTATTTTGATTCTATCTATTCATGAAAACCAAGATCGGTTAAACCAAAACCGAAAACCAAAACATGAAACTTAAACAAGTGTGTGTATTGTGAACTTGAGCATATCACACTATCTAATCTTTAACAATGGATCTAAACTATAAACTAAATAATGTACCGAAGTCTTCTTGTAGAGCGCCATCTCCAAGTCGACTCGATCTAAACGTGATCTTCTGAGCTTGACTCCAACGAGTGCTAGATATGAACTTTGACGCTCAGGCTCTTGAATCACCATGTGAAAGCTCCAAAACATCTTTGTTGAAGCTAATCACCTACTAATATCTTGGTTAAGTATCTAAAAATAAATATCACAAGATTATTAGTAAACAATAGCTACATGAGTTAATCATCATCAAAACTAGAGTGGAAGGTCTCTGGGCCAACACTTAGGTCTCTGGTTTTGGCGAGCGGTCACGTCTTGTTTCTAGGACCTTCCAGGTATCTTTGGTTTCAGGTGTTTGGATCCGGTTTCTTGTCAAATTCGCGCCAATGTCTAGATTCGATGTATCTTCTAGAAACCCTCTAGTTTGGCCTCGAAAAAATCCGGATTTAATTACCCGAAAATGAGATTAATTAAGCTCTTATTACACTTTTGCTTTTCTAGTCTTGATTATCTCCAAAAGAGACCAAAACACGGTTAGAAGCGATATTTTATTCATAACTCGGTAGAAAAATACGATATAAAAATTTAGAATTATAGACTAATCAATAATATCAAGGTTGCCCTTTTGGAACGAAAGATCGAGGTAGCGTTCGCTTTCCTTTGCCAAAGTTTAAGCCAGGACCATTTGCTAGGTCGTACCCCATATTTCCATCATCTTGAGCACATTTGGCTCGTAATGGGAGAACTGAGGGGGTTCAGTCTCGCCTTCTGAGTCTTCATGAATCATGGGTTTGGACTCGACTCTTCCGAAGAAGATCAGTTTTTGACCTTTGCGTCTTGCTGGGACCTCGAAGAAGGTTCATTGCACATCACTGACGCTTTGATATGCCATGAGAGATGATCTCACCGATGCATACAATGATGTTAGGGCATCTATTGCCGACCATAGGTCATCATGTACATCGGTACTAGTACCTGATAGTGCAGAATCAGAAGCAAATACAGAAAAATAAGCCAAATCTAACTCTTCATTAATATACCACTCACATACATCATTGGCAGTGTTATCGACATCGAGCTTATTAATGCCCGTTATAAGAGGATTCAGCTCCTAAAGACATTTTTCATCTGCTTCTAGCTCGACATCGGCTTGTTACCAAAGTCTGGTTCCTCTGGCTGTGGTTCTCGTCTGCTTTTGGAGAATCGTGGTACAGTAGAGAGCCTGTGAAGTAATTCTCTACCCCATTGAACAAATGCCTTTTGGTGATTATAGACTATCAAAAAATCACTAGGGCCAAGTCATCAGAAAGCAGAGTCCAAACTCCAGATGCAAGACTAATCAAAGCCATTGGCGTAGCACCAAGACGCGAGGGTCGAAACCCGCGTTTACGCATCACTGCAGTACCAAAACGCAGAGCTTAAAAGTCGCGTCTCAACATCACTGTAGCACCAAAACGCGAGGATCGAAACCCGCGTCTCTGCATCACTGCAGTACCAAGACGCAGAGATTGAAAATCGCGTCTCAACATCACTGCAGCACCAAGACGCGAGGGTCGAAACCCGCGTCTCCGCATCACTACAGTACCAAGAAGCAAAGCTTGAAAGCTACGTCTTAACATCACTGCAGCACCAAGATGCAAGGGTCAAAACCCACGTCTCTACTTCACTACAATGACCAAGGCGCACAGAGCCCGAAGTCCGCGTCTCACGTAAAGCTTGACACAGAACTTGAAGCTCACATTTCAACCAAATGCGAAGCTCAAGCGTCACCTCAATGGCTAAATGCGAGGCTCGAAGCCCGCGTTTCAACTACAGCAAATCCCGGCTTCTCTATTATAACTGCCCTCATTACTAGGTCATTTACTGCCCACATAATGAGGGAGTTAACCCCCATTATGGAGTGTTTTTAGGGGACATTTCTACCCTGAAACCCATATAAGTAGCTTAGTTCGCTACTGAAGGAAAAAGGAGGATTTTTTGGGTCGATTTTGGAGAATCTTGATCAGAGTCTCTAGGTAAGGAACATAAGATAATTCAACTATTCCAACAACTTGCTGAGTTCAAGTTTATTCTTGCCTAAAGTCTCTTTGAGATTTTGTCGGATAGGAGCTGTATTACTTCATCCATCGTCCAAAGAGAAGATTCCCAGAAGATCGCGACGTTCACCCGGTTAACGAAAAACAAGACTCACTTTCCACCGCTACATCAAGAACCCAGCACTAAACAAAGGGAAGATTTGGGTTTGACATCTTCCCTCTCTTGTAATCGGATTATTGAGTCGTTGTAACTTTCTTTATAGTCAAATAAAGAATTTACCCTGCGCTTCTCAATTTTTCCCATCAAATTAGAGATGGTGACTCTGCTGGGGACCACTTTCTTAACTGATGAGCAAGTCGTAACGCAAGGTGAATTCAACTGCATGGGAAGAACGGTCGAATCACTTATCGTAGAATTCGACCAGGCAAAATATGAAGAGTTCCTCTCTTTGGGCTCAAAGAGTCCTAAGGCGCGGCAGTACCGTAAGGTCTCCTCAGGAATCCACTATCAAGTCTCTTCAGAGATTCCTTCAGATGCGACTGGTGCAAAGAACACCATTGCTAGCCGCATTGCACGCAAGACCCGTGTCAACGTCTCCTTGGGGACTCGCGTGACCAGCGTCGTTGAAGACCAACTTGGCAACGCCCTACCTCTTCCTCGACTCCAGGTTATTGGGGATTCCCAGCGACCCATGAAGTGTAACCGTAATGCTGAGCGTCGACAAAGGTGACACACGCGTCAAACACAGATGCAAGAAACTAACACGAGGCTCAGGCCTGGATCTTATCTGAGCTGCGTCAGACGCATGAAGTCCACATTGGGAGACCAAAACACAAAGCTTCAAAGACTCACATTCCTGAGGCTTCGCCTTGATCGGCAAAAAGCAAGTACAAAAATATGTATAAAGAGTGTGGGTTGATGTTACTGCTTTTGCGATTCTTCCATAGTAGCAAAGTGGCTATACGGGTTGTATCCACAAGGAGGGAGAGCAATGGAAGCTTGATGCGGCTTTAAAGTTCAAGAAGAAAGAAAGTTCTTATTTCCAAATAAAGAATTGAAAAGTGAAAACAAGTTGTTTTTGAGAATTATTGGGAAATATTTTGGTGGTTTGTAAAAGTGAGTTTTTCTTAATGGTAAAGGTGTATGGCTAACTTTCTACTAAGTGCTCCCACTAATCCCTAACTTCTTGAAGATGTAGCCTCACGATGGATCATGGGCAAGCATAACCCTTATGCATTGGAACTATTCACATGAAAATCGAGTGAAAGTTCTTCCTCTAACTTCGCTTTACACGGCAAAAACTTGAACATTCCCATATCAAGATCCATTAGAAGGCGAGAATATGGGAAGACACGAGTGCACTAATGGTATCGGCAAAGTTAAAAGGAAAGTCTCTAACTTACAACAACAAGCAAAGCACAAAACCCATAGATCATCAAAAAATCATTTAAGTATGAAATATAAGAAGGTAAATACTTGTAGGTAAGGTAGAGTTAGAACCCTCGTCTTAAGATGTCATAGCTCTCGTTTACACAAGGCTTGTTTGACACTATTGACTCATGCGGGTTATCAATCAAGTAGTTAGAGATTAGTGGGTTAGTAGTTAGTTAGTTATGCTATGAAAAAGTTAGTTAGCCATAAAAGTAAAAGAAACAACAAAGGAAAAGAAGTGGAGAGGAAGGAAGTTACACTACAACAAGGAAGTAAAAGTAAATGGCAAAGACAAGTAATTGAAAAGAAGGAAGAGAAGTAGTACTTGTATTAGCATGTCACCCTTCAAATACAACACTTACACACTCTCTCTTTCACTCTAATGGCTAAAACTAAAACTAGAAGAAGTAAACTAAAGCAACTACAATTCCTAGCAACAAAACACAAAAATACAACTCTATTCTCTGGATCTGCTCTTCTTCAGACCCCATGGGGGCTATTTATAGGCCTCAGGAGAAAGGGGGCCGGGGGTGACCCCTGGCCCGAAGCCCGGGCGCGTGCGCTCCCATAGGGCCGCGAAAACGCGTCCAGGGCCGCGTTTTCGCGGCCCAGACAGGGCGGCACGCGCCTAACTTTGGGCAGTGTGTCGCCCAATCTGTTGTCTGACTCCTGGATGTCTTGGATTCAAGATTTGATACCCTGGGCTGATAAAATCTTCACTCTAAAGTTAATGGCTACTTGGTAGGCTTTTAATCACCAATTAAATGGTGATTTAGGTCTTTTTCTTCATTTGCACACCATGGACCTAGGATCAAGCAAGCAAGGTTTTATTAGCAGAATTTTACATGAAATAAATATGAGAATGTGATGAAATTATGCAAAATTAGAGACTAATCACACCCCCACACTTATCTTTTTTCTCGTCCCGAACAAAACAAAAATAAGAAAATTATTATACCACTTTCGCAGGTGATGCGATTGCACTGAGCATGTGCAACAAGCCTTTAAACCTCTATGTTTCCCCTAGAAGAGGAGTGTTGTCTCCTGAGAGTTTTCAGCGGATTGCACCTACAAAATTAAGTAAGTAAAGAAAAGAATTTTTCTCTCTGTGTTTTTTTTCATGAAAAAGAACTTTCAATCATCTAAGTAAAAATGACTGAATGATGTAAGAATTAGGTTTAACCCTCATAAGTCCTCTTATACTTTAGCCTTCATAAAAGAAGAAACTATGGTTTTTCTTTAAATTTAGAAAGGATCTTGTACTTCTAACCCATTCTTTTATTTTGCTTTAGATAGATATGCATAATGTGTAAGTGTGATGTGCTTGGGATTTTTCAACTCAACTTTGAATATCATTTAATTTTATTAATATTTACTTATTATTCTTGGTTCCATTAGGCTTTCTACTTCATTTATGTAACACATATCAAACCGATGACTCCCAAACCAGATGGTCTTAGGGCACTAGGTGGAAAAAAATACCCTTCAGGTCAAATATGCAAGTAGAGTAGGCCACAAAATCAAGATTTATTTATACATTATTATATATAGAATTTTTTTTTTTGGCGTGAGTAATCATGCTTCTTGAGGCACAATTATCCAGCTTTTTTTTTCAGAGTTGTGTCTCTAAATCCCAAGCATGTGTGTGTGGGTTATACATATTCTACTAAGGCTAAATAAAAGGTATGAGTTATTTTTCTTATCCCTCCTAACTTTTTAGTCAAACCAATCTTTCTTGTTTATTTAGGCAAAATAAAGATTCATTAATAAGGTTCCCATAATTCCTACAATCTTTTGGTATTTTTATAAAGAGTATGAAATTTCTTTTCAATCTATAATTTCTCTTCTTTTTTTTGAAAGAAAAAGAAAGAATAAAAGGAAAAGAAAAAGTGTTAGCCCCCCCACACCTATCTAATGCATTGTCCTCAATGAATGCATATGAAAATGCAAATGCAATAAATAGGGGGAAGAAATGATGTCACTGTCTTCGTGGACTCGGGCCGGCCAAGTGCGAATAGGCTAAAGAAATGTCAAAAAGAATGTAGAAGGGGTAAGCATATAAACAAATTTTTTTGTTTTTTATTTATTTGTTGTGGCTAGGTGTATGACGGGACAAAAAGAGTCAGCACATTATCATCCGGAGTCATAGGCTCATTGGTCAAGAAGGGCTTCAGTTTTTGCCCATTCACATTGAATTCCGTGTTGTTCTTAGGGTCTGCAATAAGCACAACACCGTGTGGGAAAACAGTGCGCACAATGAACGGTCCAGACCAACAAGTTTCAGCTTCCCCGCGAAAATATGAAGCCTAGAGTTATACAGCAGAACCCTATCTCCCGGTGCAAAGTTTTCTTGGGTTATGATTTGGTCATGAAAAAGTTTAGTCTTGCTCTTGGTGATTCGGGCATTCTCATAGGCTTCATTTCGTATCTCCTCTAATTCTAAAATCTGCAGTCTCCTAAGTTCACCGGCCTTAGTCAGATCAAAGTTGAGTTACTTAATTGCCCAGAGGGCCTGGTGTTCTAACTCTACTGGCAGATGACAGGTTTTTTCAAACACGATTCTATAAGGAGACATCCCTAGAACTGTCTTAAAAGCAGTATGGTAAGCCCACAATGCATCATTGAGCTTAACCGACCAATCCTTTCTATTTTGTCTGACAGTCTTTTCTAGAATGAGCTTGACCTATCGGTTGGTGACTTCGACCTGCCCATTTGTCTGGGGATGATACGGAGTAGATAACTTGTGATTGATGGAATATTTTCGCATCAGAGCTTCAAAAACTCTGTTACAGAAATGTGATCCATTATCATAATTATCGCTTTGGGGGTGCCAAATCGGGAGAAGATGTTCTCTTTGAGAAATTTGACAACCACTTTGTTGTCATTCGTCTTAGTTGGCACAGCTTCTACCCACTAAGACATAATCTATAGCAACCAAAATAAACTGGTTGCCGAAGGAACTGGGGAATGGCCCCATGAAATCGATACCCCAAACATCAAAAATTTCAACTTCAAGGATCGGGTTCAGGGGCATCATGTCTCTTCTTGAAATTTTCTCAATTTTCTGACAATTAGCGCATGACTTGCAAAAATGATATGTGTCTTTGAACAAAGTGGGCCAGTAGAACCCACTTTGTAGAACCTTCTCTGCAGTCTTGCGGGGACCGAAGTATCCTCCGTATGCAAGGTCATGGCAAAAGCTGAGCACACTCCTCTGTTCCTCCTCTGGTATGCATCGTTTAATAATTTGGTCGGGACAATACTTAAAAAGATATGGTTCTTCACAGAAGAAGTACCGTACTTGGGCAAAGAAGCGATATTGGTCTTGCTTTGTCCAGTCAGCAGGTAGTTGTCCCGTGGCAAGGTAATTTAAAATGTCCGCATACCAGGGTTCCTTAAGAATGGCTAAGATGTGCTCGTCTGGAAAATCCTCATTGATCGGAGTTTGGATGGTTGGTACATTTGGAATTCGTGAGAGATGATCAGCGACCACATTTTCTATACCTCGTTTATCCTAGATTTCTAAGTCAAATTCTTGAAGCAAAAGGATCCACCGAATCAGTCGGGCTTTTGCTTCCTTCTTGGTCATGAGGTATTTCAGAGCCGAGTGATCCGTAAAAATCACCGTCTTTGAACCTAACAAGTAGGGCCGGAACTTTTCTAACGCAAAGACAATGGTCAAGAATTCCTTCTCAGTCGTTGTATAATTCTGTTGGGCGTCATTCAAGGTCCTACTTGAATAGTAAATCACGTGCTGCTTATTATCGATGCGCTGTCCTAGAACAACGCCAATAGCAAAATCAGATGCATCACACATGATTTCAAACGGCTGGGTCTAATTAGGAGTAGAAATAATAGGTGCAGAAATAAGTTCTTGCTTAAGCTTCCCCCATGACTTGAAACATTTATCGTTGAAATCAAAGGGCACGTCTTTAGCGAGCAGGTTGGTTAAGGGCCACGCGATTTTGCTAAAGTCCTTAATAAACCGTCGGTAGAACCCAGCATGCCCTAAAAAGGATCTAATATCCTTGATGCTTTTGGGTGGTGGAAGCTTAGCAATGACTTCTACTTTAGCCTTATCCACTTATATGTCTCTCCTTGAAATCTCATGGCCCAAGAAAATCCCCTGTCTCACCATGAAGTGACATTTTTCCCAGTTTAGAGTTGGTTCTTCTCAATGCATCTTTGTAGCACTAACTCTAGGTAATGAAGACACTGATCAAATGAATCTCCGTAGATGGAGAAGTCATCCATGAAAATCTCAAGAAAACGTTCCACCATGTCAGAGAACAAACTAAGCATGCACCGTTGGAATGTTGCGGGAGCATTGCACAATCCAAAAGGCATGCGCCGATAAGCAAAGGTTCCGAACGGGCAGGTGAATGTCATCTTTTCCTTGTCTTCTACAGCAATGGGGATTTGATTGTATCCTGAGTACCCATCTAGAAAGCAGTAGTACTCATGTCCAGCCAAACGCTCAAGCATTTGGTCGATGAAGGGTAGCGGGAAGTGGTCTTTACGGGTAGCTGCATTCAGCTTCCTATAGTCGATACAAACACGAACCTTGGTAGGCAGTCTTGTTTGTACCAACTCTTTTTCCTCATTTTCTACTACCGTAAAGCCAGCCTTCTTTGGGACCGCATGAACAGGGCTAACCCATTGGCTATCAGAAATGGATAAATTATCCCATTATCTAATAGTTTCAGAATTTCAACCTTAACTGCCTCTTGCATGAGAGGGTTAAGCCTTCATTGTGGGTCCCTCCTAGGGGTTGCTTCATTGACTAAATAAATTCTATGTTGTACTATGACTGTACTTATTCCCTTGATGTCCTTCATCGTCCATCCAATGGCTTCCCTATGTCTTTTCAGAATAGACATTAAGCTGTCTTCTTATTGCTCAATCAGGTAGGATGTTATGATGACTGGCAAGGTGTCCTTTCTGCCCAGGTAGGCGTACTTGAGGTGTTCAGTCAAGACTTTTAGCTTTAGGGAAGGTGTTGCTTCATTAGAGGCAATCTCTGGGTTTTCAATCCTATGATGAGGTACACTTGGGCTTGATGTCCAATCCACTGCTGAATCTACAATCTGGTCTAGATTAAAATCCTTAGCCTCCAGATCAAACTCTGTCTCAGTTTCTGTCTCCATACTTCCTCATGCTCACTGGTCAGGTTTTCAATAGAATTAACCTCAAACGTCTGATCATTGACATCCCTAGGTTGTTTTCCAAGATTGAAGACATTGACTTCCTTCGTCATGTCTCCAAAACTCAATCGCATGGACCCATTCCTATAGTTGATTATGGCATTGGCTGTAGCAAGGAATGGGCGCCCTAAGATGACGGGAGTTTGAGACCTAAGATTGGACACAGGTTGGGTCTCAAGCACAATGAAGTTAACGGGGTAAATAAAATCCCCGACCCAGATAAGGACGTCTGTGATTTCCCCTTTCGGGATCTTCACAGATCGGTCAGCTAGCTGAATGGTGACTCGAGTTGGGCTTAGCTCGCCTAACCCAAGTTGCTGGTATACTGAGAGAGGTAGCAAGTTGATACTTGCTCCCAGGTCAAGAAGCGCTCTACTGATTTCGGTCTGTCCTATGGTGCAGGAAATGGTGGGACATCCGGATCCTTGTATTTCACTGGAATGGGACCAGACAGAATTTCGCTTATATTAGTGGCCAAGAACACTTTCTTGGGCACATTGGTCTTTCTCTTCTTCGTACACATATCCTTAAGAAATTTGGCATAAGTCGGGACTTGTTGGATAGCGTCAAGAAGTGGCACATTCAATTTAACCTGGTTGAACATCTCTAGCATTTTCTCCATATGCATATTCTTATTGTTGTTCCTAAGCCTATTGGGAAAGGGTGCTACAGGCTTATGAACTTGTTCAGTAGATTTGTCCTCGTCAGATGTTTGTGCAGTGGATTGCGAGGAACTAGCAGAGGTGGAGGCTGGAGTGGGATCAGGATGGACTGGACTTTTCTATTGGTAGACCTGGTTGTCTACCTTCTTTCCAGATCGCAGTGTGTGAACAGCATTGCACTAGTTAATCGATAGATCTTGAATTTCATATGCTTGATTGAAGGTTTTTGGGTTAACTAGTGGTTGACTAGGCAAAGTACCTTTTGGTCTTTCACTTAGGGAGCTAGCTAACTGGCTCATCTGCATTTTCAATCTCGATATAGCCTGTGAATGAGTGTTCAGAGTTTGTCCCTGGTTTTGCATAAAAGCGGTTTGGGACTTTATGAAAGCCTCTATGCTCTCCTCCAATTTACTTATTTTCTTTTCCATTGGTGAGCCTTAGGAGGAGGAAGCTGGGGCTTGACTGGGAAAAGTTGGTGGAGGAGTAGGATGGTGAAAATTGTTGGAAAAATTTGTTCTGGGAGGATTATTTTTGGCCCAGGAGAAATTGGGGTGATTTCTCCAGCCGGGATTGTATTTTGTGGGTAGGGGTTGTGTGGCGGCTATGAATAAGCCGCGTTCAGGTATTCCGGTGGCACTTGTTAGGTGTGGAAAATAGGGCACTCTTCAAAGACATGGTTTGGTGCCTGACAGTACGAACAACCGGGATTGTGAATTGGTGGTGGGTTGATCTAGTTGACATTGGCAGGCTCTTTAGTTTCCAGAGCCTCTATCCTTCTCATCAGGGTAGCAATCTTAGCCTCGGCAGCTATGGATGATTCTAGAGATAAGAGCCCTCCTCTTGAAGCTATAGATTGTGAATTCCTAGGTTTCTCCGAGGCTGGCTCCCATTGCAGGGTTTTCTCAGCTAAATCCTTAAATAAATCCCAACCCTGATTCTCATCCTTCTGCAAGAACCCTCCCTGACACATCATTTCTAACAGGGTCTTTGTTTGATAGTCTAGACCATCGTAGAGAATCTGGCACTGACACCATTTCTCCACACCATGATGAGGGCATTGAGCTAGGAGATCTTTGAATCGCTCAAAGTATCTCCAAAATGATTCGCTCGGTTCTTTCCTAAACTGCATAATGTTCTTCCTAATGAGGGCAGTTTTGTGAATTGGGTATAATTTCTTCAAGAAAGCCTTGACGAAATCATCCTAGGTCGTGACTGAATCTGCTGCCAAGCTGTAAACCATTTCTTAGCTAGGTACTTTAGGGGAAAAGGGATGAAACGTAACCTAACGGCGTCGTCTCATAGCTGGGGTATACGCATCATGAGGCATAGTTCTTCAAATTCCATAAGAAAGAAGTATGCGTCCTCTGATTCTAAACCATGAACTTGGGAAGAGTATTAATGAATTGGGGATTTAACTCAAAATTATTGTCGTTTTCTTCAGGAAGTTTTATACAGGATGGCAATGAGGTTCTGATCGGATAAAATCTATCCTGAAGTGAAGCCATCACCGGTTCTGAATGCAAGGGTAGAGAGGTGTTTCTAGTTAACTGGGAAGATACAGGATCTCTTACGCACTCTTACATGCAGCACGCCACAAACAACATAAAAACAACAAACAATCGAAAAGAATAATATAACAAACAAAAGGAAAAAAAAATAACCACAAGCCTTAATCTAAGGTACCTGGACCTAGACGACTCCTAACTGGTCAATTCTCCGGGGAAGGTTGTTGCAGGAACTCGACTACAAGCTAATCGGTCAGGAAAGGGTAAAGCTCAAGGGGAGGTATCCGAGTGGAGCCACAGGCCTAATTACGCCAAACCACGGAGTTTTTTAGGCTTTACCTCTCAATCCACTTTCCTTAGACACCGATTTTACAGGAGTATAGTTCTTACAATTTTCAACCTCGGTTAATCTCTTAGTGAGTCCGAGATGTCCCTAGGGCCAACGTCTATTAATTTTTAGTTAAGGCTTGGGAAAATGTGAGTGCACTTGGAGATGATTTTTGGGCTAAGGAAGGGTGATGAAATCCCTACCTTATCTTGTTTATTTGGGTTTTGCCCTTAAAGTCAATTGTGCAAGTGTGTAGTTTATTCACAACAAGTTAACATTCAAAGCGGTAAATCATTTCAAAATGTTGGTCCTATTCTATATGAATGCACACGTACCTTTTCTCCAGCACTCTTCAACAGAAATTGAAATGAATTGAAATAGACACGTGCCCTAAATGCAAAAGTCTAATCCAAATTTCAATTAAGCAACAAGTGAATTTCTATTGAGTTTATTATACATGCATAAAGGTGAAGCATCCAAGGAACTAAAAATTTAGAAAGCAATTTTTTTTAGCAGCTTTCGGTAACCCTGCAAACGAGTTTGTTAGTACTTCAATCGAAAAAACTCGCTTTTACATGAAATTTTCAGAGGGCAAATAAGTCCTCGCGCAATGTCCTTGGCCACCTCTTTCGCTTCCCGTAATAGTGAGCTCCTTGGTACTTCTCCTACACATAAAAATAAAGAACAATATTTAGTATTGAACAACAAAGCCGTTCCCTCCCCGGCAACGGCGCCAAAATTTGATCGGCAAAAAGCAAGTACAAGAATATGTAAAAAGAGTGTGGGTTGATGTTACTGCTTTTGCGATTCTTTCGTAGTAGCGAAGTGGCTATACGGGTCATATCCACAAGGAGGGAGAGTGACGGAAGCTTGATGCGGCTTCAAAGTTCAAGAAAAAAGAAAGTTCTTATTTTCAAATAAAGAATTGAAAAGTGAAAACAAGTTGTTTTTAAGAATTGTTGGGAAATGTTTTGGTGGTTTGTAAAAGTGGGTTTTTCTTAATGGTAAAGGTGCATGGCTAACTTTCTACTAAGTGCTCCCACTAATCCCTAACTTCTTGAAGATGTAGCCTTACGATGGATCATAGGCAAGCATAACCCTTATGCATTGGAGCTATTTATGTGGAAATCGAGTGAAAGTTCTTCCTCTAACTTCGCTTTACACGGTAAAAACTCGGACATTTCCATATTAAGATCCATTAGAAGACGAGAATACGGGAAGACACGAGTGCACTAATGGTATCAGCAAAGTTAAAAGGAAAGTCTCTAACTTACAACAACAAACAAAGTACAAAACCCATAGATCATCAAAAAACCATTTAAGTATGAAATATAAGAAGGTAAATACTTGTAGGTAAGGTAGAGTTAGAACCCTCGTCTTAAGATGCCATAGCTCTCGTTTGCACAAGGCTTGTTTGACACTATTGACTCATGCGGGTTATCAATCAAGCAGTTAGAGATTAGTAGGTTAGTAGTTAGTTAGCCATGCTATGAAAAAGTTAGTTAGCCATAAAAGTAAAGAAACAACAAAGGAAAAGAAGTGGAGAGGAAGGAAGTTACACTACAACAAGGAAGTAAAAGTAAATGGTAAAGGCAAGTAAATGGAAGGAAGGAAGAGAAGTAGTACTTGTATTAGCTTGTCACCCTTCAAATACAACACTTACACACTCTCTCTCTCTTTCACTCTAATGGCTAAAACTAAAACTAGAAGAAGCAAACTAAAGCAACTACAATTCCTAACAACAAAACACAAAAATACAACTCTATTCTCTGGATCTGCTCTTCTTCAATCCCATGGGGGGTATTTATAGGTCACAGGAGAAAAGGGGCCAGGGTGACCCCTGGCCCGAAGCCCGGGCGCGCGCGCGCCCATAGGGCCGTGGAAACGCGGCCAGGGCCACGTTTCCACGGCCCAGGCAGGGCGGTGCGCACCCAACTTCGGGCAGTGCGTCGCCCAGTCTGTTGTCTGACTCCTGGATGTCTTGGATTCGTGATTTGATACCCTGGGCTGACAAAATCTTCACTTTAAAGTCAATGGCTACTTGGTAGGCTTTTAATCACCAATTAAATGGTGATTTAGGTCTTCTTCTTCATTTGCACATCATGGACCTAGGATCAAGCAAGCAAGGTTTTATTAGCAGAATTTTACATGAAATAAATATGAGAATGTGATGAAAATTATGAAAAATTAGAGACTAATCACACCTCTGAAACGCAACGTTCAGCAATGCAAGGTCTGTGCCTCTTTACAGAGACACGAGACCCGCCCCTCTACAGCAGAACGCGAGACTCAGAAAGTTCGCGTTTCTCAAATGTTGCAAGCCAGACGCGACAATCAGCAACGCGAGGTCCGCGTCTCTTCTCAGCAGAGGCATGAGACCCGCGTTTCCAAGTCAAAACGCGAGAGCCGTATCCGTTTTGCAGGATGTGAGATCCATATTTCTGAACCCTGCATCTCAGAATTATGATGCAAGGACAGCTCTCGGACGCTGGAAAGCCCTCAAAAACTCGAGGCTAATCTCTTTGATCCCCTCTGATAGATCTAAGAGATTACCTGACAAGGAAGAGGAGCGCTAATCAGATCACTCCATCATGCTGCCATGAATGGCTCATCACGGTAATGCTTTCCAAATGTTGCTGCAGCACACACTTAAATAAGAAGTTGACATCCAAATGATTAACCTCGACCTCCCGATCAGCCAAAAGTTGCCGGTCCCATAGGAGGAGAACCTTCTCTGACACGGAGTACCCTGAAGACACTGTAAACATGGCAGATAGAAGTAAGGAAAAATAATTGGCAATAAGCTATGATGAGTCTGATGCTGAACCAAAAGAAATGTACCGCCACACCCACACTCGAACGGGTGGGTAGCCCCAGTTGACTACAGTGCTCTAGCCCGAGGCATTGATGTAAGCGAATCATACTCTGCCATTGCAGAATTGCATGCCTCGAACTTTTTAGTAGAGAAAGAAGCCTTCGTCTGTATGACAAACACTCTTGAGGAGACGACCAGGCGCTTAGAACAGCAAGCCCAGGTCTAGAAGGAAAAATTCGATATGATTCGCGCCCAAAAAGAATCTATCGATTCCCTCAATCAGATGCTTGCATAATTGCTCGAGGACAAGAAGAAGTCGAATAACAAAGCTTCTTCTAATAAGTCAAAAGGCAAACAAAAGGAAGGAGAAAGCTTGTCATCCGTACATATCGAGGAGAAGGGACAATCCACTTCCGAGTCATCCAAGTCTTCATCTGAAGAAGGAGGCAATGCGGAGAATGGGAGCACTAATTCTAAAAGAATGAATAAGCTGGGACAACGCCTGGAAGCTCTCACCAATCAGAAAGGCCTCGAAGAAGCAGGAGTGGTTTGGCCATATCCGACCGAGTGGGATCTTGTTTTGTACCCTCCTAAATTCAAAGCTCCGACCCTACAGGCTTTCAACGGCAAAGGGTCACCGAACTAACACATCTACTTCTTTAAGTCTCAGACAGGGAATGTAGTAGATAACGAATCAATCTTGGCGCGTTTGTTCATCGGCACTCTAAAAGGAGTTGCCTTTGAATGGTTCATGAAGCTCCTAGAAGGCTCCATCAAGAACTGGGGTGATTTGGAGAAGGTCTTTCTTGCACGCTTCTTTGAAGACGACTTGGAGATTACAATGCCCACTCTCCTGGCAATCAAGAAATGAAAAGAAGAGTTAGTCAAAGCATTTGTGGAAAGGTTTCAGAATATGGCACTCCGATGTCCTAGCAGTATGACCGAGGCCACCCTGGTGGGAACATGCCGTCACAATTTGCAAACTTCACTCTTAGCCCATATAGGAGTTGCTGAAAGCCGCACCTGAAAGCAATTGGTGCAGCAAGGTGAACAGGCTGAAGAGATTTCTCTAGGGTTAGGGTAGAAGAAAATAAGCCTAGACCCGAAAAGTCGACAAGGCGTACGCTAGAGGTATCTTTCCAGGTAAAGAGGAAGGATATAATGGCGACAGAGATGAAATCTCTCGATAAACCTCAATAGACTAGAGGGGGTGGTTCTTCAAGTCAGCCACTCCTTCAAAGATGAGCATGTCAATTCGTTGTTAAAGTTACTCAACAAGAGCAACAGATTAAAGCTTCCTAAAGCCAGACGTCCTGAGGAGGTCGGCAAGACCGACAATCCTAACTACTGCCTTTATCATAGGATGCTGGGGCACCCTCTCAAGAGCTGTTATATATTTAAAGATATTCTTCAAGATCTGATTGTTGCAGAAGTGCTCAAGCTCCATCCAGAGCAGAAGAAAGTGACGGCTAACATGACGTCATTCTTTTAGTTCGGGGATCAACCTCCGACACCGGCCGGAGTAGTTCCCATCCCGAAAGGAAAACTAAGGGTGATCAATACAGACCCGCATCATCGGTAAGAGAAAGGTCTTGTGCCCATCCCCATGCCTCAGGGAGAAATCATGTGGGTTCATCCAGACTTATGGAAGGCCAACAATGGACTACTGTTACCAACAGGAAGTCCAAAGGCAAAGCAAAAGCTTCGCCCTACAATGTGGTGTGCGCTTTCTCCCGAGAAGCAGAAACCGATGTTCCCTCACTAATTGACTCGGAGGAGGAAACAATCGTCCTTGTCGCAGAGCTCAAACCGCTCATGGCCGAAACTCGTTCGGGTCAGTCGTATTTAAAGAAGTATGGCGAGATGATGGCAAGCCTTCCTAAACCCATCCCTGAGACAACAAAGCCGTCCGCGAAGCAACCTGTGGAGAAATAGAAGGAGATTCGGTACGCCAGAGCCCTCCCAAAGGACAAAGCAGAAGGGACTTCAGCACCTTACCGCTTGGATGTCTTGGCTCAACTAGCCAATATCCCGGCTAGGATTACCCTTTATGAGCTCTGATTAGTCTCTAAAATTGCATATTTCATACCACATATTCACATTTATTTAATATTAAATCCTGTTAATAATACCTCTCTTGCATGTTTCTAGGTCCATGGCATGAAATGAAGAAGAAGACCCAAAATCACCATTTAATTGGTGATTAAAAGCATACAAAGATAGCCATTGACCTTGGAGAGTGATTTCGTCAAAACTGGGGGCCCAAAACCAGAAACCAGAACATGCAGTCGATAGGGAGACAAGCGGGCAGCGCCGCAGGTGGTGCTGCGAGCGCTGCCCCAACATTGCTACGGAAACGCGGCTTAGGCTGTGTTTTTGCGACAATCTTGTGGAGCCGCGCTCTGAATCTCGGCTCCGTACCTGTAGCCTGATGCCCCAGTTCACCTATAAAGCCCAGGGATTTCCAGAGAAGGAGGAGTTTGAGGAGTTGTAGTGTAGTTTTAGGGTAGTTTTCTTCTTCATATTATAGTTTAAGATAGTTTAGGTTAGTTGTTCTTCTTCTTCCTCCTTTGTATTTTTCATTTCTTATAGATCTCGTAATAGGAGAGAGAGAGGTACATTGTTGGAAAACAAGAGTACTTGTCATAGAAGGTGACAATCTATGAAAGGTTCTCTCTTTACCTATCTTAGTTTTCTTTTCTCTAACTCCTTTTACATGTTTAGCTAATCTTTTCTCTCATGGCAACTAACTACTAACCGCTAACTAGTCTAACTTCTTACGTGATAATCCACATGAATCTAATGGCCTCTACTTGGTCTTGCTCTTGCAAGATCCATTGATGGTTCATGACAATGGATTCTAACACTCTAACAACCTAACTCTCTAATAAGCTAGCATTACTTTATTCCATGCTTGCCCTTGTTTAGTTTTGATGGTTTAAGTGTAGCTTGCACTTGTTTTATTGAGTTTGGATGTGATGAGTTAACATATAGGTCATGCTTTGAAATGCTCTTGAACCAAGGACTAGTGATGGCCAATGATACATGTGAGAAAACTATCACTAAGTGGTTAGCATGTTAGTGGAGTCATTAGTAGTTAGTAGCCATGAGTTTTCTTCCCTTTTTACATTATTTTAAAATATCAAAAATCAAAAATATCTTCTTTTCTATGTTTCCCACTTCTTCGTATTTCACCGTACTCTTCTCTTTTCATTTTTTATTTTCTTTTCTTTTCATTCTTTCAAATATTGAAGAACTTTTAACATACACGTGAAGATACTGTGTAAGCTTCTATCACCTCCTGTCCTTGTGGATTCGACTCGTTTTAGCCTCTATGCTATAACAGAAGTATCGAGGAAGCCAAAGCACACACACTTTAACTCTTGATATTAAAACATACACTTTGTGATTTCCCCCGATCAAGCTCCTAAGACTATCAAAGCCAACCAGAGAAGCTCTGAGAGAAGCTCTAGCCGATGCTGAAGTCTTCATGGCCCAGATCCTGGCCGGACCACAAGAGAAAGATGAAGAAGACTGCCTCCATGCCTCTCAAAATGTCCCCTGTATCACCTTCACGTCAGACGACATGCAGGTTAAAGAGGAGCATGATAGACCCCTGTACTTCACAGGATATATTGGATCTTCTGAAGTGAGCCACATTCAGGTAGATTCAGGATCCGCATTAAACATTATGTCTCACGGGTCATGCAACATTTGGGGATCCTCACCCACCAATTGAGCGCCACCCAAACTACCATTTATGGTTTCAATACCAATGGTACACGCCCAATGGGAAAGATCAAACTCAAATGTCAGATTGGGGACCTAAGATCTAAAGTGACGTGCTATGTTATTGACCCCGACATACAATTTGCTGCTGGGACAACCGTGGATTCATCGTAACTCCATCGTCCCCTCCACTCTCCATTAAATCATGAAATATATTGGCAAAGATGAAAAAGTCCAAACATTGATTGCCGAAAGGCATCCGTTCAAAGGGATAAAGAACTATTTCACAGACTCCCTCCTATACCAGGATTCTCTGCAGACGAACGAGAATCCCCATCCAGAGAAACCAAACTCTGGTAATGAAGCTGACATCGAACCAGAGGTAGAGGAAGAATGTCTTTGGGAGCTAAACCCACTTGTAACGAGCATCAATAAGCTCGATGCCAATAACACCGTCAATGATGTAAGCGAGTGGTACATTAATGAAGAGTTAGATTTGGCTTACTTTTCTGTGTTTGCTTCCAATTCCATGCCGTCGGACACTAGCACCGATGTAGATGATGACCCTTGGTCGGCAATAGGTGCTCTGACATCATTGCATGTACCAGTGAGGTCATTCCTTATGGCATATCAAGGGTCAGTGATGTACAAGGATCGTTATTCATGGTCCCAGCAAGACGCAAAGGCTAAAGACCAATTCTTTTCGGAAGAGTAAAGTCCAAATTAATGACTCGTGAAGACTCTGAAAGCGAGGATGAGCGTCCCCAATTCTCTCATTATGAGCCAAATATCCTCAGAATGATGGAGAACATGGGGTATGACCTAACAAATGGTCCTGGCTCGAATTTTGGCAAAGGAAAGACACTGCTTTGGTCCTTTGTTCCAAAAGGGAAAGCCCCTGTTATTGTCATCAAACTCAAAGGGGTTGGATTATGTGTCAACTCCAATCCTGTTAGCCCTGGAGTCTGAAGAGTCATTATACCGTAATCACACATCAGGCACGTCATTGTGGGAGTCAGATGTCAGTTTCGGCAACATCTTCAAAAAACTTTTGGTAAACATGATTTCAACCAGCCCCCTGGAAGATGGAGATGAAGAAATGATCCAGTTGGATACAGATCCTTGGATCAAACACTTAAACACCTTGTGGGATATTCACTTCGAACAACGCGAACCACCCACAGAGGATAAGGTAATCCAAGTCAATCTGGGAGATGAAGCTAATCCAAAGCCCATCTTTATAAGCGAAAGTTTATCACCCTCCGAGAAGGAAGATCTAATATCTTTCGTGCGAGAGCATATGGATGTTTTCGCTTGGAATTATGAGGACATGCCTGGGCTGGATCCTCAAGTGGCTATGCATTGCCTCAACATCAATCTGGATGCGAAACTAGTTAAACAACAACAGCGATGGTTCCGTTCGGAAATAATGGAAGCAATCCAGTCTGAAGTCAAGAAGCTTATAGACTCCGATTTTATCAGGGAGGAACAACACCCTGATTAGGTAGCTAATATCATCCCCGTTACCAAGAAAAATGGAAAGATTTGGGTTTGCATTGATTTTCACGATCTAAATGAGGCATGTCCTAAAGATGAGTTCCCTCTCCTAATCACGGATGTCATGATCGACAACATATGTGGGTTTGAACGGATGTTTTTCATGGATGGATTCTCAGGATACAACCAAATCAATATGTACCCTTATGATGAAAAGCATACATCTTTCAGAACGCCATTGGGGGTGTATTGCTATGCTGTCATGCCCTTCAGATTAAAGAACGCAGGGGCAACGTACCAGAAAGCTATGAATGTAATCTTTCACGAGCACATACGCAAAATAGTAGAATGCTACGTCAATGACATTGCAGTCAAAAGCTGAGCCAAGGGAGATCACATAAGTATTTAATATTATGCGGGCGCATTAATTAAAGATGAACCCCACCAAATATTTCCTGGGGGTAGCCAGCGGTAAATTCTTATGGTTTGTGGTTACATCCAAAGGAATCCACCTCGACCCAGAGAAAGTCCGCGTCGTCCAAGAGATGAAACCTCCAAGAAATCTCAGAGAACTTAGAGGATTGCAAGGGCAATTAGTCCAGAGATTTATCTCCAACCCTTAGAATGATGCCAACCCTTCACCAAATTAATGAAGAAGGGTGTCTCATTCATTTAGGATGATGTTTACCAATAAACGTTCGAGGAAATCAAGCAGTGTCTCACACAATCACCTGTCCTTACAGCTCCATTGTCAGGAAAATCTTTCCTGATATATGTTCGAGCGATGGATCATTCTTTAGGAGCTTTGCTAGCCTATAATAATGATCAGGGACATGAGTAGGCAATCTACTATTTGAGTAGAACTATGATTGGAGCTGAACATCGGTACAACCTGATCAAAAAGGAATGCTTGGTGTTGATATTTGCCGTCCAGAAGATGCGACACTATTTGGTAGGTCAAACTATACATGTCATATCAAAAGCCAATCCTTTAAGACTGCTTATGACAAAGCCATCATCACTAAATGGTTGATTAACGAAATGGGCCATATTGTTCTCCTAATATTAGATGCAATTCCTGCCACAAAAAGCCGTAAAGGGATAGGCAGTGGCAGATTTTCTGGCTAAGCATCCAGATCCAAAGGCGATCAAACTTTATGAAGACCTCTCAGATAAGGTCACAGAAGTTTGCTTGACTCAGACATCTTTTGAAGAACAAGTCTGGCAACTTTTCTTTGATGGTGTGTCGAGAACAGGCCTACGAGGAAATATCATCACAGGAGTGGGGGTAGTACTAGTCTCCCCACAAAGTTATGTGATCCCTCATGCATTCTCACTAAACGAGTCATGTTCCAACAATGTAGCAGAATACAATGCTCTCCTGATCGGGATGCATGAGATTGGCATTAAAAATCTTGAAGCATACGGTGACTCGAAGCTCATCATCAACTAGGTTCGCGGGGAGTATTATGTCAGACATGAAGACTTAGTATCCTATTATAACATAACAATCCACATGGAAGAAAGGTTCAGAAACTTTTACATCGACCATGTACCTCACCAGCAAAATGCGCATGCAGACGCACTGGCATCTCTCGCTGCTTCCTTGGATCTTCCAGCCAGAGTAGTAGAGAAAATAGTCGTTTATATCCATGACTTGTATTATCCAAGATTCGCTTTTGAAGACAGTCATAAGCCAACAAGAGACCGTTAAATCAAATAAGCTCTAGAGACTTCAGCAAGTCCAGAGCTTAGGGATTGACAATTCTCATACATTGACTACGCATTGTACGACATCTTTCCCGATGACCCAAAGAGGCGACTGCCATTAGAAGGAAAGCCCCTAAATTCTACTACAATGCGATCACAAGGACACTGTATCGCCGATCGCATGATGGGTTCCTACTTCACTGCCTGTCACACAAAGAGGCACAGGAAATGCTCAAAGAAGCGCATGACGGCATGTGTGGAGCTCATGAGCCTGGCCCGAAGCTTGGAGATCGACTCTGAAGACTGGGGTATTATTGGTCAAAGATGTTCCCTGATGCCATTGCTTACGCCAAGCGATGCCACGCTTATCACGTCCACGTGACTTCATTCACCAGGCACTAAGACATCTCTGCCCTACAACTTCTTCCTAGTCATTTAAGATGTGGGGAATGGACGTGGTTGGCCCTATTAGCCCACCTTCATCCAAAGGATATTGGTTTATCTTAGCCATAACCAATTACTTTTCTAAATAGGCTGAAGCTATTCCCTTGAGGATGGTAAAGACATACGATGTGATCAAATTCATTAAACATCACGTCAATTATCGCTTTGGCGTGCCACGACGAATTATCCATGATAATGGGCCCCAGTTCATCAGTCAAGTCTTTCAAAGGTTCTGTAATAAGTTCAGAATCCAGAGTGTGTCTTCAACAATATACTATCCAGCCGCTAATGGCCTTGCAGAAGCTTTCAATATGACTATCAGAAAACTTCTCAAGAAATTCGTCTCAAAAAGATAACGCGACTGAGATGACAAATTAGTTGAATGCTTATGAGCTTATCGCACGACGGTCCGAACCCCAACAAAAACTACACCATTCTCTTTGGTCTATGGGTGTGAACCATTAGAAATTCAGATCCCTTCTCTACGCGTTGCCTTGACAACAGAGATGACAAATGAAGAGAAGCATCGAATGCGACTCCAAGAGCTGGAGGCTTTGGATGATAAATGCGTCCAAGCTCTACAGCAAATCGAGCTCTATTAAGTTCAAATTATCAAAGCCTTCAACAAGAAAGTCAAGGAGCGGACTTTCAAGAAAGGTGACGTTGTCTTAGCATTCAGAACACCTATGGTCATGACGCATAAGACCAAAGGAAAATTCCAGCCAAAATGGGAAGGACCATTTGTAGTAGAGTCGGTCTACTGAAATGGAGCATATCGCCTTATAACTCAAGACGGCGATACGTTCATGATGCCAATCAACGGCATATTCTTGAAAAAATACTATCCTTAATAGCATTTTCCTCTTGATTAGGTTAATACTACACCTCTGATCAAAATTCTCAGTATCCAACTATTTGGAAGAGTGTCGAAGAAAAGCTTCTTTCACTAGATCGCGCCATAGTTGAATAGCGTCAAGCTGAATGAACCTGGTTATATCATGATGCATGATGTAAACATTAAAAGAAGACATCAAGTGCAAGACTGTAATTCTAGCCTTACTTCTCTTCTTTGGTTTATCTACGGACATCTGACGCCTCCGATGGCTAAGGATAGAAGAAAATGTTGGCTTTTAAGTCGAATAAAAATCTTTGACAACTCATCATGCTGAGGGGAATAGCATGGCTAGCCCAACTAAAATAGTAGTTGGTAAGGCACACCAAATTCGTTGATAGCTGAGGGTTTGCTAAAAATCCAAAGGGACTTGGTCCCATCCTCTCCTCTAAAATCTCCTACCAATTCTCACCCACAGAATGGTAGGGCCACAAAAATATCTGGGTTCATTTCTCCAACGAAATGAGATGGGATTTGTCATGTTAACAGTAAACTTCTAACAAGCCAGATTTCCTGATCCCCAGCAGATTCAGTCAAGTTAATATTAATCCTCTGACAACGAAACTCATTTAAAATCTCCGCTGTTATGTTAATATTACACCTCTAACAGCACACTTTCTATGTCCCTAGAAAATTAATGATTGTCACGTTAACATTACACCTCTGACAATTCATTTTATTTTCCACCAAAGTCCCCTATCACTTCTCTCTGATAGAATGGTAGGTCCACAAGCTCAATCACTGTTAAGTTTAGCACCAGACCTCCAACAGTGAAGAGTTTCAATACTCTCCAACAAGTACGAACTTCACTTGTCTCTCCTTTGCATGGAGTCAAAAGTCCTTAAAATTGCTCATATCGCAAATCAATTCTTGTAGTAAACACTACACCTCTGACATTCCAAATTTTACTTGTCAATTCTCATTAATAGAATGACAAGTCCTAAAAATTGCTCATCTTGCAAATCAATTCTTGTCACGTTAACATTACGCCTCTGACATTCCAAATTTCACTTGTCAATTCTCATCAATAGAATGATAAGTCCTCAAAATTGCTCATATTGCAAACCAATTCTTGTCAAGTTAATACTACATCTCTGACATTCTAAATTCTACTTGTCAATTCTCATCAATAGAATGACAAGTCCTCAAAATTGCTCATATCGCAAACTAATTATTGTCAAGTTAATACTACACCTCTGACAAATTATTGTTAAGTTTAACACTACACCTCTAACAGTAATTAAGTTGCTGCCAAGATCAATATTAAACCTCTGATAGTTACTTTTCCTCAGGCTTCCATATTGAAGTTGAGATAAGCGATGCTAATTTTAACACCACACCTCTAGCATCCAATCCATTGTTAAGTTCAACATTACACCTATGACAATGACTTTCGCTCGAACTTTCATATCGAAGTCGAGATGACTAATGGTAAGTTAACATTAGACCTCTAGCATTACCTCTATCGTTAAGTTCAACATTGCACCTATGACAATGACTTTCTCTCGAACTTCCATATCAAAGTCGACATGACTAATGCTAAGTTAACATTACACCTCTAGCATTACCTTCACTGTCAAGTTTAACACTACACCTATAACAGTGATATTTTCAGTTTTTCCCAAATGAAACTGAAACTCCTGTGGAGTTAAGTTTAACATCACACCTCTAACTCACATTCTTGTCAAGTTAATACCACACATCTGACAAAATTTGATTCAACCCGTTAAGTTAATATTACACCTCTAACGGTAAAGATTCTTCTAGGTCCTCAACGGGTCTAGTGTCACTTGTCATTCTCATCCATAGATTGGCAAGTCCACGGAAATCATCCCACTCCTGTCAAGTTAATATCACACCTCTGACAGTAATTTTGAAATTCCTTTTCGGCTTGCTAAGCAAATATCACACTTTTAGCAAATCAAAAGAAGTTACTTCTATTTGTCTGATTTTCAATACAAAAAAGGAAGTCAAGATATATAAAAAGATAAGAAAAAGTGTCACTTTTATTGATATTCAAACATATGAAAGTAATACAAGATGCTCTCTTATACAATAAGAATGAGTGTTACAACGAAGGAGTACAAAGAAGTCCCTTTACTCAGTGAAAGGTTGCACTCACTCCTTAAAACATTAAAGATACATGAAGCTCATCTTCTTGACAGCGGCAAAGAAAAGCGGATCAACTTCTCTCCTCTTGAGAACAATGGTGTTTCTCAAGGTTGAAATGCAGGGGAGCATTCTGATTCTACCTGACCAACTGGTGTGAGCCGTGATCCTTCACTTAATAATCATCTCTACCACCAGAAAGTCACCCAATGAGCATGGATTTTTCATTGTTGTCACTTCTTTGGAAAAGATCTGTGAAGGGAGGATCTGAAACCTTACTGGTAACGTCCTCTTTCCTGTGACCTTCAAGGCCTCCATACCCACTGTGACCATGACGAGCCTGAGGCATCACTGGTGCGTCATGTCCAATAAGGCCTTGATGTGTATTAGCAACCGCGCGAGTCCTCCTCTGTTGGAACCTGACAAGTTCAAGATGTTGACGCCTCTCCAATTACTAGATTTTGATGATGGACGAACACGACTACTACATGATGATTGCTCTACCTCAAATGGAGTTTATTATGCTTACGGGTGTTTGTGGAAGTTGTTGTGTAAACTTAGAAAGTTTTGTAATAGCCTTGATCAACTTACACACAAAATTAACCTTCCAAGTCGACTTACCCTATTGATATAGTCGACTACCCCAATGTAGTCGACTTGATATATAGCCCTAGTCGACTAGTCCACTTAGAACAAAAACTCTCAACTCTCTGTTTGGACTCTGTAAGCCAAATTAGTCGACTTGACTTTCTTACCTAGTCGACTAACAGATACTATAGTCGACTAACCCTATTTCCAAGTCGACTAATCTTTGACACAAAAAATATCCAACTCTCTGTTTCTTTTCTGAAACAAAATTAGTCGACTACCCTTTTTATCCAGTCGACTAATCCAGTTTTAAGTCGACTACAAGTTAGTTACAGTCGACTAATTTCAGTTATCCAGAAACTTTTGTTTCCAACAGACACTTCCCTAGTCGACTAACAATCTTACCTAGTCGACTAATAAGTGAACTTTTGCCTAGCCTAGTCGACTAATCCAGTATCCTAGTCGACTATAAGCAGTTTCTGACTGTTGGACAGTTTCTCTTATCTGATTCATTTGGCAACGTTTTCAAATGTTCAAATTGTCTGAATTGATGCCATAACTTCCCTAACTGACCCTAGTCTACATCTATATATAGAGAAGTTATTCCTAAGGCCATTCACTAATTCTTTCAATCAGATTTCCAAAGCCAAAATTTCCAGAATCCTGAAAACTGAAATTTGCAACTTCTTTCTTCACCAAAAGCCATTTCCTCTTGTGAAGAATTCTGAAGTTAAACCTTCCTATACAGAACCTTGTCCACTACAGATCCTTATCAAGGCTATAGGAAGTTATTGTATTCATTTCAAAGAAAGTTGTACAAGGAGTCTTCTTGGGTGTAGAAGATTGTACAAGGCGTGTTCTCTTGGTGGAAGAGAAGTTGTGCACGTTGGCAAAGGGTGTTTGTCAAGTGGTGCACAAGGCACTTGTTGTAGGGTGTACACAAGGAAAGTAAAGGAAAATCTCAAGCGTTTGCTTGGGGACTGGATGTAGGTCACAAGGACCGAACCAGGATAACTCTCCGCTGTTTGCGTTTGTTTTTCTGTGCTTAATCTCTCGTGATTATTTAATTTCTGCAAGTGATTTGTTTAAAGTTTAAATAACACTATTCACCCCCCCTCTAGTGTTGTTTTGCTTGTTATATAGATCCTACATTTGGTATCAGAGCAGGTTTCAAGGCAAACAACCATACAAGGATGGCAACGGATTTCCAATCATCCCAATTCAAAGAAGGGCATTCTACACAACGTCCACCGCTCTTTGACGGAACCAACTACAATTACTGGAAGTGTAGAATGAAGATCTACTTGCAGTCACTTGACTACGATCTTTGGAACATCGTAGAAGCAGCATACACAAAGCCTACAACCAATTACAGCGCTTGGAGTGAAGAACAAAAGAAGAATGCAAATCTGGATGCCAAGGCGATGAACGCTCTCTTTTGTGCCTTAACCAAAGAAGAGTTCAACCGTGTGTCTACATCAACCTCTGCACATCAAATATGGCATACACTCGAGGTAACACACGAAGGTACGAACAAGGTTAAGGAATCTAAAATTTCTGTTCTTGTCCACAGATTTGAATTGTTCAAGATGAAGGAGAACGAAACCATATCCGAAATGGTTACAAGGTTCACCGACATCACCAACACTCTTGCATCCCTTGGAAAGGACTACACTCAAGTTGAACGAGTCCGTAAGATCCTTCGAGCACTCACACCGGAATGGGAGAAGAAGACAACCGCCATTGAAGAGGCAAACGATCTCTCCACCATGACATTAGAAAACCTAGTCGGTAATCTAATGGCATATGAAGTGCAAATAGAAGAAAGAAAGAAGGACGAACAACAACATCAATCCAAGAAGAAAGTTCTTGCCTTCCATGCATCTTCAGATACGGACAATTCGGATGAAGATGAAGAAGAAATGGCCATGCTTTCAAGGAAGTTCAAAAGATTCTTAAAACAAGGTAAGTATAATAAGAATAAAGATACTAATGAAATTCCAACTTGTTTTAAGTGTAACAAACCAGGCCATATGAAGAAGGATTGTCCATTGATGAAATCAAAAGGACACTTCAAGACTTTCAACAAGTTCAACAAGTTCAACAAGAATAAGAAGGCCTTTCAAGCAACATGGGATGATAGCGACTCATCTTCCTCTGAGGACGAAGAAGAAGCAAAGGAAACCGCCAATATTTGTTTCATGGCCCAAGAAGATGAGGTACAAGATTATGATGCTTTATTAGAAGCCTTTAATGAACTTTATAGTAATTTCAAAACTGAAAAGATTAGAAATAAAGTTCTAATAAAGGAAAATGAAAAACTTATTAATGATAATTCAATTCTTGTTTCTCAAACATCATCTTTTAGTTCTCAAAAAGAAGAATTTGAAAAAGTTATTGTATCTTTAAAAAGAGACAATGAAGTTTTCTTAAAAGAGAATGCTTTACTTAAAAAGGAAACTTTTTCTTTAAGTTCTAGAATTAATGTTTTAGATAAAGATATGATAAGTTTCAAAGTTAAGTATGAAGATCTTTTGAAAAATGTAAATAAATTTAATAAAGGAAAAGAGAATTTAAATATGTTATTATCTTCTCAAAAGATGTCTAACAACCATTTTGGTCTTGGTTTTTCAAAAGATAACATGTATAAGCCTACTCATGTTGGTATTGGTTTTTCAAAGACTAATTTTGTAAAATCTACACATGTTCATAATCCATACAATTCTTTTGTAAAAAGAAATTATATTTCAAAAAGAAGTATATGCAAATATATATGGGTTCCTAAGAATCTAAATAATATTGATAAGAATATTTATGTTGCATCTTTTATACATGATGTGTGTAATTCTACGAATTATGTTTATACTAACAAATGGAAACCAAATTCCAATTGGATTTGGGTTCCTAAAGGCTAACCTTTTTCGGACCCTATCATGATGGGTACCATATTTATTGTTTCATCTTATAGGTACCTAACAAAGAAAAGTGGATACTTGATAGTGGGTGTTCCAAATACATGACCGGACATATACAACTATTGTCTTCCGTACAAATCAAAAAAGGAGGTACAGTGATCTTTGGAGACAATAACAAAGGAAAAGTTATTGGAACCGGCATTGTTGGTAATCTTTCAAAACCTCTTATTGAAAATGTTCTTTTGGTAAGTGGTTTAAAACACAATCTATTAAGTATTAGTCAATTATGTGATAAGGGTTATAAAATTGTGTTTGAAAAAGATGTTTGTCTTATTTATGATGCTAATATGAAAGATATTTTGTTTAAAGGTTTTCGAAATAATAACATATATGAATTGTCAATAGCATGCATATCTTCAAATGAAAATTTATGTCTAATTGCTTCAAATAATGATTATTTTTTATGGCATAAAAGATTTGGTCATTTGAATATGAAAACTATTTCTAAGATTTTAAAATTTAACTTAGTTAAAGGTCTTCCAAAAATTGCTTTCAAAAAGGACTATTTTTGTGATTCTTGTCAATTAGGAAAACAAGTTAAATCTTCTTTTAAATCAAAAGATTTGGTTTCTACAAAAAGACCTTTAGAATTATTGCATTTGGATTTATTTGGTCCTACTCGTGTTTCTTCATTAAACAAGAGTAGATATGTTTTTGTCATTGTTGATGATTATTCACGTTTTTCATGGGTGATTTTTCTGAAAAATAAAAATGACACTTTTGATGAATTTGTAAGTTTTTGTAAAAGAATTCAAAATCAAAAGTCTCTAAACATAGTCACTATTCGTAGTGATCATGGAGGAGAATTTGAGAATGAATCTTTTTCAAATTTCTGTAATAAGTATGGTATTACACATAATTTTGCATTTCCTAGAGCATCTCCTCAAAATGGTGTTGTAGAGAGAAAGAATAGGACTTTGCAAGAATGTGCTAGAACTATGCTTATGGATAGTAACTTACCAAAATACTTTTGGGCTGAAGCCACTGCTACTGCTTGTTATGTTTTAAATCGAGTACTTATTCGACCATTTTTAAATAAAACCTCTTATGAATTGTTTCATGATCGGATTCCAAAAGTTTCATATTTTAAGATTTTTGGTTGTAAATGCTTTATTTTAAATACAAAAGATGCTTTAGATAAATTTGATGCTAGATCCAATGAAGGTATTTTTGTTGGCTATTCTACTCATAGTAAAGCATATAGAATTTTTAATAAAAAATCATTTACTATTGAAGAATCTTTACATGTTAAATTTGATGAATCCTTGACTAAACTTGTTTCTAATGATTCTCCACATGATGATGATCATATTATAGTTTCTCCTAATAAAAATATTGTTATATCTTCTGTTAATACTAACTTGTCTAAGGATGAAGAGATTCCTACCGAGTTACCGAAAGCCTATGTTGAAGTAAGGAATCATCCACAAGATTTGGTAATTGGAGATATAAATCAAGGCGTTCAAACGAGATCCAAGTTGAACTACATGACACAAATTGCCTTCATTTCACTCATTGAACCGAAGAATATCAACGAAGCATGTGCGGATGATTATTGGACAATTGCCATGCAGGAAGAGTTGAACCAATTTGTAAGAAATGATGTGTGGGATCTTGTGCAACGTCCTACTGATCATCCCGTCATCGGTACAAGATGGGTCTTCAAGAACAAACTCAATGAATCCGGTGAAGTCATTAAGAACAAGGCAAGGTTAGTAGCACAAGGGTATAATCAAGAAGAAGGTATTGATTTCGATGAAACTTATGCTCCAGTTGCAAGACTTGAATCAATTCGTATATTACTTGCTTTTTCATGTTTTATGAATTGCAAATTATATCAAATGGATGTTAAAAGTGCCTTTTTAAATGGAATAATTAAAGAAACTGTTTATGTTGAACAACCACCAGGTTTTGAACATGAAAAATTTCCAAACCATGTTTTCAAACTTAAAAAAGCTTTATATGGTTTAAAGCAAGCACCTCGTGCTTGGTATGATAGATTAAAGAGTTTTCTTTTAAATTCTGATTTTAAAATGGGAAGTGCAGATACAACTCTTTTTATCAAACATGTTAATAAAGATATCTTAATAATTCAGATTTATGTTGATGATATATTATTTGGTTCTACTAATGATGATCTTTGTCAAGAATTTTCTAAGACTATGCAGAATGAATTTGAGATGAGCCACATGGGCGAACTCACTTATTTCCTCGGTCTTCAAATCAAACAAATGAAGGATGGAATCTTCATCTCACAATGCAAATACGCTAAGGAACTTCTAAAGCGATTTGGTATGGAAAATTCTGGTCACAAGAATACTCCCATGAGTACAACTACCTTTTTGGACAAAGATGAAAGTGGTAAGAATGTCGATCAAAAACTCTATAGAGGTATGATTGGCTCTCTACTTTATATTACTTCTAGTAGACCTGATATAATGTTTAGCGTATGCTTATGTGCTAGATATCAGTCAAATCCTAAGGAATCACATATTAAAGCCGTGAAAAGGATTTTTAGATATTTAAATAACACTGTCAACTATGGTTTATTTTATCCAAAGTCATGCACATTTGATTTATTATCTTATAGTGATGCTGATTTTGCTGGTTGTAAATCTGACCGGAAGAGTACTAGTGGTACTTGTCACTTTTTGGGACATTCACTAGTATCTTGGTTCAGTAAAAAGCAAAATTCCGTATCCTTATCAACAACTGAGGCAGAATATATTGCTGCTAGTGTTGCATGTGCCCAAATTATATGGATGAAACAAACCTTACTTGATTATGGCATGACTCTCACAAATTCACCTATTATGTGTGATAATACAAGTGCTATTAATCTATCTAAAAATCCAGTTCACCATTCACGTACCAAACATATTGATATTAGACATCATTTTTTACGTGATCATGCTTTAAAAGGTGATATTTCTTTAAATTTCATATCAACTGATAATCAAGTTGCTGATATATTAACTAAACCACTAAAAGAAGATATCTTTATAAAATTTAGAAGAGATCTTGGTATTTGTAATTTTTCAGATTTTTAAACAATTTCTTAGATTTTTTCAAAGGCAGTATTTTTATGCAAGTTAGTCGACTTATAACTCTTATTAGTCGACTTATACAAGTCTTAGTCGACTTGAAATATTACCTAGTCGACTCCTGCAACAAACAGAAACTTCACTTTCTGATTTGTCCAGAATTAGTCGACTATAGTAAATTTACAGTCGACTAGACCTATTATTAGTCGACTAGTCTTGTCCTGTAAGTCGACTAATACTGTGAATTTCTGTTTTTCTGTTTTCGGATTTTTGATTCAAACCCGACCCAATCACTTAAGTTAAGGATCCGATATCACTTATTCTTTAATCCTATCCATTGATTTATATCCAGGATTCATCTTAACCATTCATTTCTTTCCTTATCTCCCCAAACCCTAGAAATAATCCCTCATTCTCTCCTTCCAACCGAGCTTCAGTCGACCAAGGAGAAAAACTAGGGCACCCGAAGTTCTGCGACTTCTTCCAGCGACTTTCTTCCAAATTTCTCCACTGTTCTTCATTTCAGGGTATAAATCTTTCCAATTTCAGTTCATTACTTCATTATCTACTGTCTCTTTGAGTTAATTTCGTTTTCATCATGTCTCGTTCCAAGAAAACAAAATTCACTCCTGGTTCATCCTCTTCAACCACTGTTGATTTTAGGACTTATCTGAAAAATCCACAGCTAGAGGCTGATTATCTTCGTATGTCTCAATTAGATATCATACCAGGAAGGTTCATCAAATATGATGATTTTTATGATTATGATATCATGGATTATCTTAGAAATTGTGGTTTATATAATATGTTCTCCTCTGAAGTTAAGGATGCTTATTATCCTTTTCTAATCTATCTATTCTACACCAACTTAGCTTTTGAAGATAATGAAAATAAAACCTATCTTGCATCCTATGTTAAAGGTGTTCATATTAAGCTTTCTATCAAGAATATTGGCCGTATCTTATCTATTCCATATTCTGGCCTCACTCTTGATGAGATTGTGATGGATGATGAAGATGTTTTAGATCTTATCTTTCTACCAGGACAACATCTACCCATGTCCAACAACAAGCTTAAGCCAATTCCCCGTCTAATTGGTAGAATCCTTTCCTATAACATCTGCCCTAAGACTGGTAGTTATAATTACTACTCAAGGGAATTATCGTCCTGTGTATATGCTATTATGGCTGGACATGACGTTAATTGGGCTAAAATCATATTTGACACCATGGTCAAGTTTCATTCTTCTCACCTACCATTTGGCGCCTTTCTCACTCTAATCTTTCGGAAGTATAATGTTGATCTTGCTTCTGAAGAGACTGTTGTCAAGAGTTTTGAGTTCTTTGATCGTGCTGCCATTAATAGGATGAAGCTACCTGAGTTTCCTTCTAATGAACCCCAACAACCACCTTCTAATCCACCAAGTCCTCCACATGGTCCATCTACATCTTCACAACCCGATCCTCCTCCAACTCAACCAAATCCATATGCTGATGCTTTCTATAATTCCATGTCCGCCCAGATCGCATCCCTTCAATCTCAACAACAAAATTTGTTGGATTCTCACTCTCGCATTCTTGAGAATCAATCTATGATGATGACTAGGCTGCAATCCATTGAGTCTACCCAATCAGCCATAATCAGTCTTCTCAAGATCCATCACCCGCCTCCTCCTCCCGGATCCGAAGATTGAAGCTATTGACGTTGGAGTGTCTTTTTCTGCTTTTTGCTTTTGAAGAACTATTATGTATTTTCTGTTTTTAAAGACTATGTCAGTTTATGTTTCAGACCTATGTATCTTCTCTTTTTGTTAATGACAAAGGGGAGAAATGTTAAGTGTTTATGTGTTATCACTTTGTGTTATGTTTGTAACTTGTTATGTAAAAACTCTGTTATGTTATGTGAGAATTTTATGTTGTGATATGTGTATCTGTGTTTATAGTGATATGTGTATCTTTGTGTATCTATGTGTATCTGTATGTATATTCTGAAAATTCTGCATGTTGTGCAAAATTGTGACACTATTTGACATATATATGTTATGAATACTAACATATAATCATGCAGGTGCAACCTAACATTTTCTGCAGGGACAAATTTTTTTTTTTTTTTTTAACTTAGTTACTGCAGGGGAGTTTTGTTGCAGGGGGAGCCATCATAGACTTATGTTGTCATCATCAAAAAGGGGAGAATGTTGGAACCTGACAAGTTCAAGATGTTGACGCCTCTCCAATTACTAGATTTTGATGATGGACGAACACGACTACTACATGATGATTGCTCTACCTCAAATGGAGTTTATTATGCTTACGGGTGTTTGTGGAAGTTGTTGTGTAAACTTAGAAAGTTTTGTAATAGCCTTGATCAACTTACACACAAAATTAACCTTCCAAGTCGACTTACCCTATTGATATAGTCGACTACCCCAATGTAGTCGACTTGATATATAGCCCTAGTCGACTAGTCCACTTAGAACAAAAACTCTCAACTCTCTGTTTGGACTCTGTATGCCAAATTAGTCGACTTGACTTTCTTACCTAGTCGACTAACAGATACTATAGTCGACTAACCCTATTTCCAAGTCGACTAATCTTTGACACAAAAAATATCCAACTCTCTGTTTCTTTTCTGAAACAAAATTAGTCGACTACCCTTTTTATCCAGTCGACTAATCCAGTTTTAAGTCGACTACAAGTTAGTTACAGTCGACTAATTTCAGTTATCCAGAAACTTTTGTTTCCAACAGACACTTCCCTAGTCGACTAACAATCTTACCTAGTCGACTAATAAGTGAACTTTTGCCTAGCCTAGTCGACTAATCCAGTATCCTAGTCGACTATAAGCAGTTTCTGACTGTTGGACAGTTTCTCTTATCTGATTCATTTGGCAACGTTTTCAAATGTTCAAATTGTCTGAATTGATGCCATAACTTCCTAACTGACCCTAGTCTACATCTATATATAGAGAAGTTATTCCTAAGGCCATTCACTAATTCTTTCAATCAGATTTCCAAAGCCAAAATTTCCAGAATCCTGAAAACTGAAATTTGCAACTTCTTTCTTCACCAAAAGCCATTTCCTCTTGTGAAGAATTCTGAAGTTAAACCTTCCTATACAGAACCTTGTCCACTACAGATCCTTATCAAGGCTATAGGAAGTTATTGTATTCATTTCAAAGAAAGTTGTACAAGGAGTCTTCTTGGGTGTAGAAGATTGTACAAGGCGTGTTCTCTTGGTGGAAGAGAAGTTGTGCACGTTGGCAAAGGGTGTTTGTCAAGTGGTGCACAAGGCACTTGTTGTAGGGTGTACACAAGGAAAGTAAAGGAAAATCTCAAGCGTTTGCTTGGGGACTGGATGTAGGTCACAAGGACCGAACCAGGATAACTCTCCGCTGTTTGCGTTTGTTTTTCTGTGCTTAATCTCTTGTGATTATTTAATTTCTGCAAGTGATTTGTTTAAAGTTTAAATAACACTATTCACCTCCCCCTCTAGTGTTGTTTTGCTTGTTATATAGATCCTACATCCTCGCCCATGGACAGGAGTTCTGACACCTGAGTATTCGCCAATCGAATGAGCTGGCCGGTCCAAATATTCTCCAATGAACCCAGCAAAGACGCAGAGATAAACATATGGCAGCCAAAACCTGCAAGGAACAAAAACCCGAGGGTTAAAATGTTACAAAAACTAGGACAAGGAATCAGAAAGACAAACGCGAAGCTGAAGTCATAAACTCTAGATGTAGAGTTAACCGATGCAGAGAATACGATCCAAACGCAGTCTGGTTTAGACTTGCGTCCGAGATGTGAGATGTGAGGCATAAATCAAGAACGCAGACGTGAGTCTTAAAAAACTTCCCAAGGAAACGTCAAGACGCAGAGTTCGCCACACTCGCGTCAGAGACACAGGGCTTGCCATATTCGCGTCCAGAGGTCTCAAAAGAGCAGAAGTCTAAAAAGAGTAGACTTAAAATTCTCTAAGTCAAGAACCCCAAACGCGAGCGTCATATGCAAAACTCGCGTTTCAAGATCCAAACACAGAGTTCATCACACTCGCGTCTGAAGAACTTGAGACTTAGACTTTGAAGTCAATAAGCTCGTGTTTCATCAAAAAATCTGAAAGGCGCATCTACTGAACAGGTGCGCGTCAATCAGATTACAAGAGGAAATCAAGAGACAAAGTCTTTTCATGGATAGGGAAGACAGAACTTCATGGCAAAAGACAGTTCCTACCCGAGAAAGAATTCTCTAGAAGTTGGACTTCATTTGTCAAGGCACGACTATGAAAATGGTTAAAGCAATGCTTGCACTGTAGTCAACTGGGGCTACCGCACCCATTCGAGTTTGGGCGGGAAGGGATTGCATTAGTCACTGTTAAGAGGGAAGAGACTTTGGCATCAGACTGACCAATTTACTTGATATGATTCCCAACTATAGTGATTCGCAAAGATACGCGGCACATGTCTCGAGGCCCAGTTTTCGCCCGATACATGGCGCACGCCTTGAACGAACGCGAATCTCGCATGTTAAAGAAAAGGTATCCCCTCAACTCTGACAGACACGTGGCAACGTGCCCAAAATGCGGGTCTCACATTTAACAATGTCGCGTCCCTTCAAAGGTCGCATCTCTTCAGCAAAGTGAAGGTCGCGTCTATTCAACAAAGTGAGAGCTGCGTCTTCACTTCAAAGACCGCGTCTCTGCTTCAAAGGCCGCACCCTCTTCAGCAAAGTATGAGATGCGTCTCCACTTCAAATGAGGTCTCCGTTTCTAAGGCAACACGGCCTTTGCGTCTACAAGACTTGCATTCAGTTTTTACTTCTACAATTAGTTCAACAGTACACTGGCACAAGCAGACGACTGTCTACCCTTGGCTCAATAGTACACCAACAACAACTCAAAGCACCAAGGAGGTCTGAACTGCGTATCTATACACTCATCACGACCATTGCTGGCAGCTTCAAAGGGTTTTACAGTCACTCACGAAGACCACATTCCAGACAGGATCAAGCTCAGAGTATCTCAAATGATTGTCAGTCCAATCGTGAGAATTATGAATTCAACCAGGATCCAAAGTAGTTCGAAATCCATCCTAGTCAACCTGGAATATCAAAAACTTTGGAGGGGGTTATGTAGACTGTTTAAAATTCACTAGAGACAAGTCATCAGAAAGCAGAGTCCAAACTCTAGATGCAAGGCTAATCATAGCTACTGGCGCAGCACCAAGACGTGAGGGTCGAAACTCGCATCTCCGCATCACTGCAGTACTAAGACGCAGAGCTTGAAAATCGCGTCTCAATATCACTGCAGTATCAAGACGCGAGGGTCAAAACCCGTGTCTCCGCATCACTGCAATACCAAGACGCAGAGCTTGAAAGCCGCCTCTCAACATCACTGGAGCACTAAGACACGAGGGTCGAAACCCGCGTCTCCACATTACTACAGTACCAAGACACAGAGCTTGAAAGCCACATCTCAACATCACTGCAGCACCAAGAGGCGAGGGTCAAAACTCGCATATCTACTCTATTGCAATGACTAAGATGCAGAGCCCGAAGCCCGCGTCTCACGTAAAGCTTGACGCGGAACTTGAAGCTCACATTTTAACCAAATGCGAAGCTCAGCGTCACCTCAACAGCTAAACGTGAGGCTCGAAGCCCGCGTTTCAACTACAGAAGAAGCTGGCGTCTCTATTATAACTACCCTCATTACTGGGTCAATTACTGCCCACGTAATGAGGGAGTTAGGCCCCCATTATGGAGTGTTTTTAGGGGACATTTCTACCCCTGAAACCCTTATAAGTAGCTCAGTTCGCTACTGAAGCAGGGAGGAGGATATTTTGGGTTAACTTTGGAGAATCTTGATCAGAGTCTCTAGTTGAGGAATATAAGAGAATTCAACTCTTCCAACAACTTGTTGAGTTCAAGTTTGTTCTTACCTAAGGTCTCTTTGAGATTTTATCAGCTAGGAGCTGTGTTACTTCATCCACCATCCAAAGAGAAGATTCTCAGAAGATCGCAATGTTCACCCGGTCAATAAAAAATAAGACTCACTTTCCACCGCTACATCAAGAACTCAGCACTAAATAAAGGAAAGATTTGGGCTTGACATCTTTTCTCTCTTGTAATCAACTTATTGAGCCGTTGTAACTTTCTTTACAGTCAAATAAAGAATTTACCCTGCACTTCTCAATTTTTCTCGTCAAATAGTGATCAACATTCGGACACTTCCATTTTCATCAACATACTTCTGACTTGATGGAGAGTAGAGGGGACGATGGAATTACGATGAATCCATGGTCGTCCCAGCAACAAGTTATACAAAGTGTCAACATCAATAACATAGCACGTCATCTCGGATCTCAGATCCTCGATCTGGCATTTGAGTTTAATTTTTCCCATCGGGCGCATACCATTAGCATTGAAGCCATAGATGGTAGTTTGAGTGGCGTTCAATCGATGAGTGGGAATTCCCAAGAGTTGCATGACCCGGCGGGGCATGATACTCAACACTGATCCTGAATCCACCTAAATGTGGCTCACCTTAGATGATCCAATGTACCCTGTGAAGTATAGGGGCTTATCATGTTTTTTGTTGACTTGCATGTCGTCTGAAGTGAAGGTTATGCAGGGGACATATTGAGAGACGTGGAGATAATTTTCTTCATCTTCCTCCTCTAGTTTAGCCAGAATCTTGGCCATGAAGGCCTCAACATCGGCTAAAGCTTCTTTAAGAACCTTCCTTGTTGACTTAAACAGTCTCAGGAGCTCATAGAGGGTAATTCTGGCCGGGATGTTGGCCAGCTGAGCTAAAACATCAAAGCGGTAAGGTGAAGATCCCTCCGGTTTGTCTTTTGGGAGAGTTTTGATGTATCGAAGCTCCTTTTGTTTCTCCACGGGTTGCTTCGTGGATTGCTTGGTTGGCTTTTGGATGGGTTAAGGCAGATTTGCCACCATTTGGTCGAACTTCTTCAAGTACGACTGACCCGAATGAGTCCCTACTGCGAGCGGTGCATTCAATTCTGTAGCGAAGATGATTGTCTCCTCCTCAAAATTAGTTAGTGAAACGATATCGGTTTCTGCTTCTCTGGAGGAAGCATACAACACATTGCAAAGTGAGGCTTTTGCTTTGCCTCTAAACTTCCTGTTGGTAATAGTAGTTCACTGCTGGCTTTCCATGAGGTCGGGATGAACCCACATGATCTCTCTTTGAGGAGTAAGAACATGTATGAAACCTTTCTCCCGCTGGTGATGTGAATCTATATTGACCACCCTTAGTTCTCCTCTCGAGAGGGGAACTACTCTGGCTGGCATTGGAGGCTATACCCAGAACTGAAAAAATGACGTCATGTTAGCTGTCACCTTCTTCTGTTCTGGGCAGAGCTTGAGCACCTCTATATCAATCAAAGCTCGGAGGATGTCTTTGAAAATTTAGCAATTCCTGGTAGGGTATCCCAGCATCCTGCGGTACAAGCAGTAATTGAGATTATCAATCTTGCCCACCTCCTCAGGACGTCTACCTTCAAGAAGCTTCAGTCTGTTGCTCTTGTTGAGTAACTTGAACAATGAATTATCATGCTCGTCCTTGAAGAAGTACTACTTGTTGGCGCGTGGCTGGCTTGAAGAGCTACAACCTCTAGCTAGTTGGGACTTAGAGGGAGACTTTGTCTCTGCTGCCAGCAGTGTATCCTTTCTTTTAGCTTGAAAAGACGCTTCTGGTGCGCACCTTGTCGACTTCTCGAGTCTGGGCTTGCCTTCTTTTGTCTTAACCCTAGCGATGATCTCCTCTGATTGCTCGTCTTGCTGAACTAACTGCTTCCAGGTATGACTTTCAGCCACTCCTATCTAATCTAGGAGTGATGTTTGTAGATTGTGGTGATATGTTTCCTCCAAGGTGGCCTGGGCCATACCGCTGGAGCATCAGACTGTCATGTTCTGAAATCTCTCCACGAATGCTTTAATGGCTTTTCTTTCTGTTGCCTCGTCATCAGGAGAGTTGGCATAGTAATCTCTGAATTATTTTCAAAGAAACAGGCAAGGAAAATCTTCTCTAGATTGCCCCAGTTCTTGATAGAGCCTTCTGAGAGCTTAATGAACCATCCAAAAGCAATCCCTTTCAGGGTGCCAATAAACAAACGTGCCAGGATGGCATCATTTGATACTATATTCCCAGTCTGAGAGTTGGAGTAGTATATGTATTGGTTTGATGACCCCTTGTCGTTGAAGGCATATAAGGTCGGAGCTTTGAACTTAGGAGGGTACGGGACAAGATGCCACTCAGCCGATTACTGCCGGACCACTTCTGCTTTTTGAGGTCTTTTGATTGGCTAGGGCCTTAAGATGTTGCTCCAGTTTGCTCATTCTTTTGGAATGAGTGCTCCCGTTCTCTGAATTAACCTCTTTTTTAGATGGAGGCTTGGATGGCTTATAGTTGGAATGTTTTTCGTCTTTAGTATGTGCAGAAGATGAACTCTTCCCTTCTTTCTATTTGCCCTTGGACTTCTTAGATGGAGTCTTAGTCTTCAGCTTCTTCTTTTTATCCTCAAGCAATTGCGAGAGTATCTGCTTAAGGTTGTTGATAGATTCTTGTTGAGTACGAATCATGTCGAGTTGCTCTCTCTAGATCTGGACTTGCTATTCAAAGCGCTTGGTCATTTCTTCAGGAGTTTCTGCCATGTACGCGAGGCTTCTTTCTCTACGAAAGAGTTCGAGGCCTGTGATCTCGTGATGGCAGAGTGTGCCTCGCTTATTTCAATGCCCCGGGCTAGGACAGTGTAGTCCACTGGGGCTATTGTACCAGTCCAAGTGCAAGTATGCCAGTACACTCCTTCAGGCACAATGTCAGACTCATCGGAGCTGACTATCGGCTGCTTTCACTTAATCCTGTTTGGCGTAGTGCCTAAACCCACCATGTTTGCAGTGAATTAAGGGTATTCTGCATCAGAGAAGGTTCTGCTCTGCAGAAGCGATACCTTTTGGCCGAGCGAGAGACTGGCACTGATGATAACTGGTTAAACACTTACTGTTTGCTTACATGTGAGCTGCAGTGGTATTCAAAGGGCACCACTGTGATGAGCCGTTCATAACAGCATTGTATAGTGATTTGATGAACACTCCTCTTCTTTGTCAAGTAGTCTCTTAGATCCATCAGAGAGGGATCAAAGAGGCCAGCCTCGAGTCTCTGAGGATGAGGACTTTTCATCTCCCTTCTGACATGAGCCATCAGAGAGCGAATGCTAACCTTACATCGCGACCCCGAGACGCAAGTCCTAAAGACGCAAGATTCAGAGACGCAGAGTTCACATTCTATAGGACAGACGCGGCTCTCGTGTTTTGGCTTTAAGATGCGAGTCTCGTGTCTCCGCTATGAAGAGATACGGACCTCACATTGCTGATTATTACGTTTGTCTAGCGACAGCTGAGAAACACAGACTTCATGAGTCCTACGTTCTGGCGTAGAGATGCGGGTCTCGTGTCTCTAAAGAAAGATGTCGACCATGTGTTGCTGAACATTGTGCCTATGGGGTATGGCCTCAGAAACGCGGGCCTTATGAGCTTTGCGCTTTGGTATCCAGACGCGAATTTCACGCATTTGATGCTATTCAGAATAGACGCGGTCTTGAGCTCACATCTTGCATCTGCTAGACAGATGGCCTTTCTAGCTTTTTTCATCTGTTGTCAACGTGCGTGATGCCTTTGTCATTGTTTAGCATTCTTGTTAAACTTCATAGGTTGTTGGGAATGCCTGATAACCTGGAGCTGAGGAATCTTGAGAGGAGGGGCATGGGGAGATTGGCATTCATCGTCGTTAACCTCGCGGGTCTCGTGGGAGACAATGACGTGGGCCACGCAGATGATGCGACCAGAAATGGCTCTGTTTGCACAGGCCATTTTTGGGGAAGTCTCCGAAGAGACTTGAGAGCAAATCTCTGGAGAGACCCTACAGTATTGTTGCATCACTCTGGGGCTCTCGGAGTCAGAAGAGAGAAACTCGTACTTTACCTAATCGAATTCTATGACAAGTGACTCGACTGTCCTTCCCATGAAGTTGACATCACTTTGCACCATAACTTGCTCGTCAATGGAGAAAATAGTCCCAAACGGAGTCACCATCTCTTGTACGTGACAAAAAGTTGAAAGTATTGCAAAGTTTTCTTTAATCAATGAAAGATTACAATAACTCAAATTCCAACTACAAGAGAGAGGAGACATTCAAGCTCAAATCTCCTCTTTGTTTAATGTTGGGTTCTTTGCGTAGCAGTGGAAGTGAATCTTATTTTTCGTTGACTGGGTGAACGTCAAACTTTTTCAGAACTTCTCTTTTTAGATCACTGATGGAGTAGCACAGCTCTTTTTCAATGAAATCTCAGAGAGATTTGGGAAAAACTTGAACTCAATAAGTTTGTGTAGAAAAATTAAACTCCTTGTAAAGCCAATAATCCTCAGCAGAAAATTCTGACCTCTTTTCAGTAGCAGCTCCAGCTATTTAAAGGAGTTTTGGGGGTAAAACTATCCCCTAAAAACCTTTCGTAATGGGGGTTAACTCCCCTCATTACATGAGCAATACTTGACCCAGCAATGGGGATAGTCATAACTGAGACGCAAGCTCATTTGTAGTTGAAACGCGGGCTTGAGCTCTGCGTTTAGCCGTTGAGATGATACAGGACGCGTGCCTCAAGCTCCGTGTTTAGGAATTGCTGTAGTGTTGAAACGCAGGCATCGAGCCCTATGTTTTGATACTGCAATGATGTTAAGATGCAAGTCTCGAGCCTTGCGTCTTGGCACTGTAGTGATGTTTGAGACGCGGGCTTCAAACTCCGTGTTTTGACACTGCGTCAATGGCCCTGATCATCTTTGCGTCTGAAGTATAGACTTTATTATCTAATGACTTATCTTAGTGATTTTTAGACAGTCTACATGGGGCATATTCTGATTCGGATAAGACCAATCCGACATACTTGGTTGATTAAGTAATGATGCCAGGTTGTAATCTCTGAATCAAAAGAGGTCAGTGTGAAGTATGGATCACTATATGTATTGGAATAATTATAATTGAAATCCATATCACAAAAACATCAAAAACAAAAATAAAAACACAAACAAATAAACAAAGAAAATCTAGCCTAAGTTATGGTAGACCTTAGACTTAGACGACTTCTAACTAGTTAGACTATCCATGAGGAGTCTATTGCAGAATCTAACTATAAGTTAATCGGTTAGGTAGGGCCAAGACCAGTGTGAGGTATCCATGCCTAAGCAACAGGCCTAATTATGCCAAACCGCTATTCTTCGAGGTTTCGCCTCTCATCCCCAACCTATGACACGGATTTGGCAAGAGCTAAATTCTAATTATCTTTCCCCTTAGGTCAGTCTCCTATTGAGTCTGAGATGTCCCTAGGGCTAATGTCCACACAATTTTAAGTTAGGCTGCGTTAGAAAGTGAGGACATGGCTTTTAGGCTAAGAAAGGGTAATGATTTTCCCACCTTATCTTGTTTATAGGATAAGCCCTTAATTCGTTTTAGTGCGCGTGTGCAAGTATATAGCAAAAATAACACCCTAGTAATAACATACAAGTGTGTTCCTAAGCTATATGTAATGTAGACGTTCCTTGGCTCTAACACTCTTCAACAGTAATTAAAAATGTAACAAATTAAACAAATACCTAGAATGCAATGTATAAACATTTTTTAGCATTAACAAACAACGATATTACTGTTGAGATTAGAACAGTGTGCAGAATATATTAAATAGGAAAACTATTAACTGAAGTAGCTAAAATTTTGAATTTCAAGCAACCTACAAAAAATTATAGTTAGTAGTTCACCACAGTTTTGGGCTCTAATGCTCTGCCTTTTTGGACAGAGGCACAGAACAACAATATGAATTAAGTTTGACACAAAATCAAAAATGTGTCTCAAAATCTATACAAGTATATCACAAGTTCTCACAAAAATTTGCATTTAAACATTTAATTAAAAACATATAATTTATATACAAAAATGATATCCTAATAATTAACCAATCAAAGCATATATAGACTAAAGTGGAGGATAGAAATAGTTATCGATACCAATAAGACTAACTCTATTTCTCCAAACTATAGGTGGTCTTTCTAACTTAACTCCTTGATAGTGATGCATCCATTGATTAGTCCATCAAGTTTCGATTGCATCCACCATCAAAGCAATAACTCTCTCATGTCTTGAAAGAGGACATACTACATCAAATAAAATTGGTGTGCTTTTTGGTAACCATGCCTTCTTGGATTCTTTGGGGTTAGTAGTACTACTGATCGGTCACATATATTGCATACATATTGTCACATTTCCATGCTTGTTATCTAAATAAATCATATTAATAAGTCCTATTGTTCTTTATAAAATGTAGGCCCATTGCTAAAGGATAGGCCAGAGAATGAGCCCAAAAGCCCATTTAATTCAGAATAAATTCAAAATTAGGGAATCAGGGCAAATCTTGGCATATCAGAGAGGTTGAAAACCAGTTGAAATGAATCCTCCCAAATCAAGCAGTTGAAGCCAACAAATCAAAGATCGTTTCATCAAATCTAGGAGCTACAACAGTAAATCTAACAAGACAAAAGGAAGCCTAAAGCCACGCCAACTGTTCCTCCACCTGGATGTGGCCAATTGGCCGCATCCAGGCCGTGGATCCGTGGCTTGTTGGTGGAGTAAGGGGAGCGTTTGCTCCCCTTATCTCCTCACTCCCTGGCCTCTGGGTTTTTGCCTATAAAAGCTTGGGTTTTGTACTGAAAAAGGAGCGAAGACTAGGATTAGAATTTTTATTTTTTCTTTAAGGATTTAGGCTCTTTGTTAGATAGTATAGAAGTTATATTTTTGTTTTATAATTTGTAGTTCAGTGCAAACACCAGAAAGAAGAGTGAAATTGAGTATGTAATTCGTCTTTGAAGTGACAATCAAAGGAGCTTCTACTTGCTTGATCAACTCAACTCGAATTCGGTATGTTCAAGTTTACTTGTCATTCTCTTGTTTGTTTTCAGTTCGTAATGAGTAGCTAATTCATTTTCTGGGCTCACTAATGGACCTCTTCTATCACCTCTCTTTTGACTGATTTTTATAAAAGTAACACTTTTTGAATCAGAAAGTACCTTAGTTGAAACTTCGTTCTTGAAAGCACATGAGGATTTCTTTATTTTAAACTTGGACTTTTAAAGCACAAATCTCTTTGAACTGTTTTTATTCCATACTTGCTTCTTCGTGCTGATGGTTTAACATTCACTTCTTAATGATTTGTAACGAAAGGGCTTAAGATTTAAAAACGATCTTATTTGTTTTACTTGGACATTAAAAGAAACTAAAGGTTTTTGGTTTATAATAAAAGTGATGCAACCCAAATTTCCTTGAGATAAGTACATAGTTGAGTTAAAAATTAGTGAGCCCAGATCTTTTCCTTCTTATATTAAAATCGACCAAACAATTTTCAAGCTTTTTAAATCACCTTCTCCAAAGCCTTTTCCAAATTTGCAATTTCTCTTTTAATCACTTCCCTTCTCTCCATTCTTCTTTTCAACTAAAAAACGAGCACAATTCTTTGTTACTAAATAAAACATCAAAAGCTTTCATCGCATTCCTCCTCGTGGACACGACCCGTTAGCCACAAGCTACACGGTAATTTCTTAACTCTTTGATTTGACAATCAATTTTTGGCGCCGTTGTCGGGGAGGGAACGGTGTATTTATTTTTTAACAAGTTTGGTGTGTTATTTCAGGGACTTCAAGATTCAGATCTAGCATTCAAATTTTGCAAGAGAAGACTTGCAAATTCTGTGCCCCTACTCTCAAAGTAGGAAACAGAATTTCAAGAAATTGCGTTGCAAAAGTTGAAAATCTCATTGGACTACTAAAACTCTTTTTTGCAGGACATATTGCTCGTAAAAAAATTAAGTTTTTGTATGTTATATTCTTACTATATCTACTATCCACCATCCCTGTTTTAATCCAACAGTAATTTGAGTGATTGTTAATTACTTAAAAAACATTTATACTTGCATTCTAGGCATTTGTCTAATTACGTTTATTTTACAATTACTGCTGAAGATAGCTGGAGACAAGGCATGTATGCATAGCATATAGTTTAGGAAATATTCTTGGGTGATATTTGCTTTTGAATGCTACTTTTCTATATCTTGCACACTTTGCACAAATCAATTCTAAGGGCAAAACCCAATTCAAGATAAGGTGGGGAGGTCATTACCCTTCCTTAGCCCACAAACTATCTCCAAGCACGCACAACCTAAGCCTAAGTAAAATCTGATAGACGTTAGCCTTAGGGACATCTCGAACTCATTAGGAGATTATCCTAAGGGGGAAGGTGTTAGAATTTGACTCCTGCCAAATCAGTGTCTAGGAAGAGGATTAAGGGCCGAAAGCCCAAAGGTTGGTGGTTACTTAATTAAGGAACGTCTTTGACGGATAACCTCCCACCAATCTTGCCCTGACCTGACTGATTAGCTTGTGGTCAAAGTCTGCATTATATCTCCAGTGGACAATCAACCAGTTAGGAGTTGTCTAGGTCAAGGTTACCTTATGACTAGGCGTGGTTGTTTTCTCTTCTTGACTATTGGTGACTTGTTTGTGATTGTGTTTGTGTATGCAAGTGTGGTCAAGAGACCCTAATTCATCTAGGTTAACTAGAAACACATCACCACCCAAGTTCGAAATAAGACCAGATTCGGTTATGGATCAACCGACATCTTTGCAGGATAGGTTCTATCCCATTAGAACATCACTTCCATCCTGCATCCAACTTCCATCGGTTGGTCAACACAACTTTGAGCTTAAGTCACAGTTCATCAATACACTCCCTAAGTTCCATGGCATAGAGTCCGAAGATGCTTATTTTTTCATAAGAAAATTTGAGGAAGTATGCTTAATGATGAAAATCTCACACCTTACAGATGATGCTATTAGGTTGAGATTTGTCCCATTTGCTCTTAAGGACTTAGCCAAGAAATGGCTCGACAGCTTAGCGGCCGGCTCTATCACATCTTGGGATGGTTTTATCAAGGTCTTCTTGAAGAAATTCTATTCAATCCATAAGACTGCTCTCGTTAGGAAAAACATCATGCAGTTCAAACAAGAACCAAGTGAACCGTTTTGGAGGTACTTTGAACGCTTCAAAGATCTCCTTATCCAATGTCCTCATCATGGAATAAAGAAATGGCGATAATGCCAAATTCTTTATGACGGTTTAGACTGCTCGACCAAGATCCTCTTAGAAAGCATGTGCCAAGGGGGATTCTTGCAGAAGGATGAGCATGAAGGATGGGATTTATATAAGAATTTAGCTGAAAAGACCATCCAATGGGAACCTACTAGTGAAAGCTCTAGAAATCCAAACTCTATCTCTTCAAAAGGAGGTCTCCATTCGATTGAATCATTCATAGCTAACGAGGCTAAGTTAGCTAACCTAGTGAGAAGACTGAAAGCTTTAGAAACTAAGGAACCAAGTCTAGTCAATCAAGTCAGCCCAAACCAATTTCCAACTCCGGTTGTTCTTACTGTCAGGCCATGAATCATGTGTTTGAGGAGTGTCCTGTATTTCAAGCTCACCAACACTTTTCTGAACTGATGAATGCGGCCTTTTTAAGTCCGAACAATGATCCTTACGCTTCAACGTACAATCCTGGCGGGAGAAATCACCCAAATTTCTCATGGAGCCAACAAAATAATGACCACCCACGGTCAAACCATGCAAGCCACTTCCATCATTCCAATAATTCTTCTAATCATCAACCCAACTTTTCCAATCACCCTCACAATTCTCCCAACAATTTTTCAAATTATCAATAAAATTTTTCCAACCAAGCTCCACCATCTTCCTTCCAGAATCCTCAACTCGAAAGGAGAATGACTGATTTTGAGAGAAACATGGAAAGGTACATGAAGAACTAAGATTCTCTCATGCAAATAATACAGAGGCTAGAGAGTCAAATGAGCCAGTTAGTCAACCCACAACATGAGAGGCAAAAGGGTAACTTACCCAGTCAACCAATTATGAATCCTAGGAATTCACAACAAGCTCATTGGTTGAGGATCAATCACTGAATCAATGTAATGATGTTCATACATTGAGGTCGGAAAAAAAAGTTGATAACCAAGTGTCAACACCACCTAATCCTAGTCAGCACAATACACTTCAGCATCCACCTCATTAAATCCCACTCCTCCTAAATTTGATGAATCTAAAAAAGATAAGTCAACCAGTCATGTGCACCAGCCTATAACACTATTTCCTAATAGGCTAAAAAACAACAAGCAAAATCCACACATGGATATGATAATTGAGATCTTTAATCAAGTGAAGATAAATTTGCACTTCTTGATGCCATCCAACAAGTCCCATCTTATGCTAAGTTTCTTAAGGACATGTGCACCAAGAAGAGAAAGACTAATGTACCTAAAAAGGTCTTCTTAGCCACTAACATTAGTGAGCTACTATCGGGTCCGATCCCTGTTAAGTACAAGGATCCAGGTAGTCCAACCATTGCCTGCACAATAGGACAAGCCGAGATTAGTCATGCACTTCTTGACTTGGGGGTAAGTATCAACTTGCTTTCATTCTCAGTTTATCAACAACTCAGGTTAGGCGATCTTAGTCCAACTCGAGTCACTATCCAACTGGTTGACCGTTCAGTGAAAGTTCCAAAAGGGGAGATTAATGATGTCCTTATCCGGGTTGGGGAGTTTATTTACCCTGTTGATTTCATAGTTCTAGAGACACAACCTGTGTCTAACTCTAATCATAGGGCTCAAACTCCTGTTATCCTAGGGCGACCATTCCTTACTACTGCCAATGCCATCATCAATTGTAGGAATGGGTCTATGAGGTTAACTTTTGGGGACATGACTAGAGAAGTCAATGTCTTCAACCTAGAAAAACAACCTCGTAAGATAAGAGATCAAACATTTGAGGTAAACTTTGTTGAAAATAATTGTGATGAGTGAAGATATAGAAGATGAGTCGCTGTTTCTTAATGAATTATTAAGAATGAATACGATTATCTTGATGAGAAGGCATATGTCGGAGATCCTAATGTTAGAGTACCCTTTAAAAAGGGAAAATTTGATTTGAATATCTTCACTTTCGATGAGCCAACCAATAATGTATCGCATGAGAATATAATTCAAGAACCTCTGATTGACATACTCTTTGAAAACCTCTTCAAAGAAGAACTCATGTGTTTGGATGAACCAACTAGCGATCTTTTGGTTAATTACACATCTCTAGGGGAAAGTGTTGACCTAAGCTTTGAGGAGATATATGGAACGGAGTTAGAATTCCTAGGCATTCATAGTGAGGAAGTTCCAACTGAAAAGTGTGGTGGTGGTCAATTTTTGAATAATGATGTAGAAATATGAGGAAGGAAAACCTAAAAAAGTTGAGACTGGGGAGGAAGAGAGCTAAAATGACAGAAAAATTAGCCTCCCCACTATGCCCTATAAAGAGGACCCATTGGAATGACGGGAAGAGAGCTAGAGGGATAAGACCGAAAAAGATCTAGGTGTGGGAGAAACTTCATGTTGTACATATTTTGTATAATATTTGCACCTCTTTTACATTTCTCTTCATGCATCTATACATTTCTTTCATACATTGGGGACAATGCATGAGATAAGTATGGGGGAGGGTTCTAACATGATTAATATAACTATAAAAAAAAAGATATATATAAAAAAAACCTTTTGAAAGGAATGAACAATATTTTGATATATTTTTTGTAAGAGATTGAGTCAATTTTAAGGAATAGGAAAATTATAATTAGGAGTTCTTACACTTGGTCAAAATAAGATGACTTTTTTGATTTTTAGGGTTAGGAAGGAAATTTGTGAAAGTAATTTAGCCTTAATCTTTACCTTGATGAAATATGCACACTTTATACACTTACACACTTAGGGTTCAAAAATAAAGACTCTTATGACTTATAAAAAACTATATAAAAAAATAAACAAATCTAATTATTGATTAGCTAGGTGCTTTGGCCTAAGCAAGCCTTGGTATTTATGCAAAAGATAATTAGATAAGTTTGAAAATATATATATATCCTCTGATTAAGCTGGGTATCTATGCCTCATGAAGCATAAGTATTCACGCCTAAAAGGGTACATTTTATAAATAAAAACCTTGGTTTCATGGCCTTGTCTGCTCGAGTGTTTAAGTCCTTAGGGGTGTTTTCTCACCTGGTGCCCTAAAACTGTCTGGTTTGGGTGTCACTGACTAAAGGCTCGTTACATGGGGAGATTAGAAAGCCTAATGGAATTAAGGAATAAATACCACCAAAAATAAATATAAATAAGGCATATGAGTTAATGTTAAAGAACCCTTAGTCAAACTTCACAGTCACAAAGGTGCATATGACTCAGTGTAAAGTAATAGACTAAATGAGAAAGACAATTTGACTCCTTACTTTGATTGATGACATATTTTTGAATGGAGACTAAGTTTAGGAATGAAAATTTTGATATTCTTATAACTTATAGATTAATTAAACTCTCACAAATATACTTCAAATATTTTCTCTTTTCAAAATGCTTTTCAAAAACATTAACTTTTTTTTCTTTCTTTATGTATTTTGTGGGTGCAATCCACTGAAAACCCTCACGAGACAAAAATCGTCCTCTAAGGGTAACCTGGAGGTTTAATGGCTTGTTGCACATGCTCAGTGCAATCGAGTGACCTGCGAAAGTGGTCTAATAATTGATTAAGATTAGTTTTGATATTTTGCTCGAGAGCGAGCAAAAGATAAGTGTAGGGGTGTGATCGATCACATATATTGCATACATATTGTCACATTTTCATGCTTGTTATCTAAATAAATCATATTAATAAGCCCTTTTGTTCTTTATAAAATGCAGGCCCATTGCTAAAGGATAGGTCAAAGAAATGAGCCCAAAAGCCCATTTAATTCAGAATAAATTTGAAATCAGGGAATCAGGGCAAATCTTGGTATATCAGAGAGGTTGAAAACCGGTTGAAATGAATCCTCCTAAATCAAGCGGTTGAAGCCAACAAATCAACGATCGTTTCGTCAAATCTGGGAGCTACAACAGTAAATCCAACAAGACAAAAGGAAGCCTAAAGCCACGCCAACTGTTCCTCCACTTGGATGTGGCCAATTGGCCACATCCAGACCGCGGATCCACGGCCCAAGCCGTGGATCCCCGGCTTGTTGGTGGAGATAAGGGGAGTGTTTGCTCCCCTTATCTCCTCACTCCCTGCCCTCTAGTTTTTTGCCTATAAAAGCTTGGGTTTTGTACTGAAAAAGGAGCGAAGACTAGGATTAGAATTTTTGTTTATTCTTTAACGATTTAGGCTCTTTGTTAGATAGTATAGAAGTTGTATTTTTGTTTTATAATTTGTAGTTCAGTGGAAACACCAGAGAGAAGAGTGGAATTGAGTGTGTAATTCGTCTTTGAAGTGACAATCAAAGGAGCTTCTACTTGTTTGATCAACTCAACTCAACTTCAGTATGTTCAAGTTTACTTGTCATTCTCTTATTTGTTTTTAGTTTGTAATGAGTAGCTAATTCGTTTTCTGGGCTCACTAATGGACCTCTTCTATCACCTCTCTCTTGACTGATTTTCATAAAAGCAACATTTTTTGAATCAGAAAGTACCTTAGTTAAAATTCGTTCTTGAAAGCACATGAGGATTTCTTTATTTTAAACTTGGACTTTTAAAGTAAAAATCTCTTTGAACTATTTTTATTCCATATTTGCTTTTTCGCGCTTGATGGTTTAATATTCACTTCTTAATGATTTGTAACGAAAGGGCTTAAGATTTAAATGAAACGATCTTATTTGTTTTACTTGGACACTAAAAGAAACTAAAAGTTTTTGGTTTATAATAAAAGTGATACAACCCAAATGTCCTTGAGATAATTATATAGTTGAGTTAAAAATTAGTGAGCCAGGATCTTCTCCTTCTTATATTAAAATCGACCAAACAATTTTTAAGCTTTTTAAATCACCTTCTCCAAAGCCTTTTCCAAATTTGCAAATTTTCTTTTAATCACTTCCCTCCTCTCCATTCTTCTTTTCAACTAAAAAACGATTCTTTGTTACTAAACAAAACACCGAAAAGCTTTCATCGCATTCCTCCTCGTGGACACGACCCGTTAGCCACAAGCTACATGGTAATTTCTTAACTCGTTGATTTGACAATCAACTACGAACCCAAACATTAGCATTCAAAATATTTAATTTATCAAAGGAAAAATTAGCCAAATGGATTTTACGACGTAATGTGTATAGTATACACTCTAGCATACATGTTGGCATGGTGTGTTAGGTGTGAATGTGTATGCATGAAGAATGTGCATGATGTTATGGAATTCATTTCTTATGAAATATAGATTCCAATCTTTTATTGTCAAAAGTACATTGGCTCAAAGTAGAACTCAAACAATCAATTCTATTTTTCATTAAACAAATATCATTTTTATCAATAGAGAAAAAAAAACAATATTACCATTACAAGAGCCCTTGCAAGAATCAAAATTATTTTTTGAATTTGTTCAAGGAGATGTGCAATTTTTCATTTCTATTCAAACAATGTTAATTTGAGTTTTCAACAAATTCTTTTCATTTAAAACAAAATTCCTTTATTTGAAATCTAATCAATTTGGTTTTTGAAACAATCATTTCCATTTTTCAAAGAATCATTTTATTAAAAAACAATATTCAATTTTGAAGATAAAGAATCATTCTCTCCTTTTAAATTCTTATTTTTAATTTTTAACAAAATATATTTTCTTCAAACATTTCAAAAAAAATGAAGCAATCTCATCCACACTAAGATTATTATAATCTAAATGAGATTCTGAGTTTACCTCAAGAGGTCATCCCTTGGACAATTAAGCACATGTGTGCGAAATCAATCTTCCTTTCAGATTCACTATTCGAATTTCAAGTTGTGCTTTTTATTGATTTTCACTTTCCCTGCCATCTTTCTCTTTGGCTACTTCTTTTGTAGAATATTTTTTTCGTCATATTTATAAGTTTGGAGAAGTCTTCTTCATCTTCAACTTCATCTGTGTCCTCATCATCCTCTTCCGTATTCTTGTATCTATTTTGAGAGGCTTTGAAAGAGACATTTGTCTTCTTTGGTAAGTCACGTTCCTTCTTGTTTTATGCTCCATTTTGTGAGTCTTCATGTTTCCCACTAAATCAGTAAAATTCATCTTCTTATTGTCATTGAACTCCTTCAAGGTGGTAGGTTTGATCTCCCAAGAGACAGAGGTGCTCAACGATCTTTCACACTTTTGATCATTGAAGATGTGTTTTACGTAGAGAAATAAGTCCATTAGTAATAGTGATAAATCGAGTAAATATCTCATCAATGGATTCACAATCAAGCACATAAAAGCTATCATATTGTGTGTTGAGCGAATCAATTTTTGCGTTCTTCACTTCTGTAGTGCCTTCATATGTTGTGATCAAATTTTATCACATATCAAAGGCGAATATGTAATTGATAACCTAGTTATATCATCATTATTTAGGGCTTGCAAAAGGACATAATGGCCTTAACATTAACCTCAAATTTCTTATTGGTGGTATTTGACCATGTGTCCTCAGCACCATCAGGAACAACAAATGGTTTAGAAATGACATTGGCTACATGGCTTCCTAACGATTGTAAAAAAATGGTCATCTTAATTGTTAAGTCTTTCAAACTTTAGTGGGGTCTTAACGTTATCGGCCAAGTGTGTGTAGCAAATAAAGTGATTAGCAAATAAATAAGAATCACTCTACAATGGTTAAATCAATAATCAAAAGCACCGACTCTGATACCAATTAAAATCATTTACAGGGCATGAATAGATGATATGCTAATCTAATATGGAATTAAAAATAATTATAAACAATTACAACTTAACTAAATCAAGACATAAAAAACAACAAACTAAAAATTAAGAAATGAAGCTATATACCCGTGAAGGGCTCTGAACTTCTTCTCAGTATTCCTCTTAGATAATAGTTGAGGTGTGATCGCCAAAAAACATGCACAAGAATAAGTAGAAAAGTGATGGTTGATGTTACTGCTTTAGCGATTCTACCGTAATAGCGAAGTGGCTATACGGGTCGTATCCATAAAGAGGGAGAGCGATGAAAGCTTGAATGCGGCTTCTTTGTTTGTGGCAAAGATGTTACTTGTCGCAAATAAAGAATTGAAAAGAAAACAAGTGTTATTTCAAAAATTGCTTAGATAGTTTTGGAGATTGAAAAGGTAATTTTTTTGATTTTTGCAAGGGTCAAAATCATTGCTAATTTTTTACTAATTGCTCCCACTAATCTCTAATTTCTTGAAGATATAGCCTCACAATAGATCATAGGCAAGCATAAGCTTAATGCATAAGAACTATTCACGTTGGAGATCGAATGAAAGTTCTTCCCTTCACTTAGCTTTACACGGCAAAACTTGAACATTCTCTTATCAAGATCCGATTGATGGTAAGAATAAGGGAAGAAATAAGTTATCGGTAAAAATTAATAGGGATATCTCTAACTTACGAAAACAAGTAAGGTTTACAATCTATAAATCATCAAAAATGAGTAAGCTAAAATATGAGAGTGGTAATACTTGTAAGTAAGTTAGAGTTAAAACCATCGTCTTAAAATAACATAGCTCTTATTTCTACAAGGCTTGTTTGACATTATTGACTCATTTGGGTTATCAATCAAGTTGTTAAAGATTAATGGGTTAGTAGTTAGTTAGCCATGCAATGAAAAACTAAGTAAGACATGAGTAAGAAAAATAAGAGAGAAGAAGTAAAGAAAAGAAGTTTTACACAAATGCAAGAAAGTAAAAGTAAGTAAAAATACCAAGTGGTGGAAAGAAGAAGGAGAAGTATTACTTATATAAGATTGTCACCTTCAAATACAACTTGTATACACTCTCTCTCTTTCACTCTAATGGCTAATCTATTACAAGAAACAAAGAGAAAATAAGAAAACTAGAGGGAAAAAACTAGCATAACACTTCAACCCTAGATATCTCCCTCTCTAAAAATCCAGAGGGGTATTTTTAGGCACAAGAGAAGGAGAGAGGAGAGCACGTGACCTAAAACTCTAGCACCCGCGCCAGAGGAGCCGCGGAAACGCGGCCCAGACTGCATTTCTGCAGCCAGGCTATTTCTGCTCTGGCAAAGCCAGCTGTGGAGGTTGTCAGCATCCTTTCCTATCTCTAGGTATCTTAAGGTTGACATTTCCCTCTTCTGGCTGCAATAGAATATGCTTCCAAGTGGTGGGTATATTCTTTGGCTTTAAAATTTTCAAATAAATAGGATTTTTTTGCTTCTTCTTCATTCTACACCATGGACCTAGGAACACACAAGAAAAATCAGTATTAGCAACATTTTGTATAAAATAAATGTGATTATGTGGTATAAAATATGCATATCTAGTGACTAATCACATCTCCACACTTATCTTTTGCTCATCCCTACGCAAAACAGAGAATCAAAAAGCTAGCTATTTTATTACACCACTTTTGTTGGTGACGCGATTGCATTGAGCATGTGTGATAAGCCTTTAAACCTCTAGGTTTCCTCTAGTGGAGGAGTTTTATCTCCTGAGGGTTTTCAGCCGATTAGACCCAAAAAATTCACAAAAAGAATGAAAATATTAGTATTTTTTTTTTTTGAAAAATTCTTCTTAAAGTAGAAAAAAGGCTTTTTAATCTCTTAAGTATAGCTAAATAATTACAAGCATTTGGTCTAACCCTTATTAGTCCTTCCTATACTTTGGTCTTCATGCAAGAATATGGTCTATATTAAGTTTAAGAGGAATTATGTACTTCAAACTCATTCTTTTATTTTGCCTTAAATAATATGTATTGTGTGAAGTGATGATTTACATGAAATTTTTCGACTCAAACTCTAATGCCATAAAATTTATTATTATTTATTTATGCACTGTTTTTGTCTTTAATTTTCTTTGGCTTTCTAATTTACTTGTGTAGCGAGTTTTTAACTGATGACTCATAAACCAGGCGGTCTTAGGGTACCAGGTGAGAAAACACCCCTAAGGTTAAATACTTAAGTAAACTAGACCACAAAACTAAGATTTATTTCTTTTAGGCATGAATACTCATGCTTCTTGAGGCACAATCATTCAGCTTAATCGGGTTTATAACTATATATATACACACTTTTTTTTTCATTTTTTTTTTCAATGTGTGGCACTTAGAGTCTTTGTCTATGAATTCCAAGATTGTGTGTAAGTCAATACATATTTGCTAAGGCAAAATTAAAGAGATTAGTTATTTTCTTAATTCCTCCTAAACTATCAATCCAACCAATAATTTTTTATTTAGGCTAAAGTAAGAATTTCTAACTTGGGTTTCCTTAATCCTTATAACTATTTTGTATTTTTACAAAAAGACTATCAAAAATTCTCTACTACTTTAATATTTTTTTTTGTAAAGAAAAGGAAGAAAAAGAGATACTAAAAAAGGAAGAAAAAGAAATACTATAATCCTATGTTAGTACTCCTCCCCCACACTTAACTAATGCATTGTCCTTAATGGATGATATGTGAATGCAAATGCAGCAAACAGGTGTAAGGAAAGATATACAAAAAATTATGATAATGTACAAAGAATTCCTAATTAGTAAAAAGATTTTTTTTTTTGGGTTTGTGGTGGGTATAGTCACTTGTATGATGGGTCTAAAAGACTCATGACATGTTCAGCTTGTGACTCTAGCTCAATGGTCAGAAATGGCTTCAGTCTTTGCCCATCAGCTTGAATTCCTCACCATTTTTTGGATCGAAAATTAGTACAGCACCATGTGGAAAGACGGTGCGCACAATGAAGGGCCTGTACCAACGAGTCTTGAGCTTCCCCGTGAAGATATGAAGCCGTAAATTGTAGAGTAGAACTTTTTACCCAGGGACAAAATTCTTTCTGTGTATGCATTGGTCATGAAAGAACTTGGTCCTACTCTTGGTTATTTTTGAGTTTTCAAAAACTTCATTTCGTATCTCTTCCAATTCTAAAATTTGCAGCTTTCTCGCTTGCCAGCTTTGTTTAAATCAAAAATCAATTATTTGATGGCCCACAAGGCATAGTGTTCTAATTCCACTGGCAAGTGGCAGGCCTTCCCAAATACCACTCAGTATGGAGACATATCGAGGACAGTTTTGAAAGCAGTTCGATAAGCCCATAGTGCATCTATCAGCTTAGTAGACCATTCCTTTCTATTCTGTCCGACAGCTTTCTCCAAGATGAGCTTAATTTATTTGTTAGTTATTTTCACTTGCCCATTGGTTTTGGGATGATACGCTGTGAGTAATTTATAAGTGACAGAGCATTTACGCATCAGGGTTTTGAAAGCCCTGTTGAAGAAATGAGTTCCATTATCACTGATAACAGCGCGCGAGGTACCAAAATGAGAGAAAATATTTTCTTTCAGAAATTTGACAACCACTCTGTTGTCATTTGTCCTTGTTGTATTGCCTCTACCCATTTTGAGACATAGTCAACTACAATCAAGATGTATTAGTTGCCGAATGAACTTGGGAATAGTCCCATAAAATCAATGCCTCAAACATAAAAAATTTCAACCTCCAGAATAGGATTTAGGGGCATCATGTCTCTCCTTGTAATATTCCTGGTCATTTGGCAATTCGCACATGACTTGCAGAAGTTGAAGAAATTCATGAACAAAGTGGGCCAATAGAACCCACTTTGTAAGATCTTTTCAGCGGCTTTGCGGCGACCAAAGTGTCCACCGCACGTAAGTTCATGGTAGAAAGTTAAAACACTCCTATGCTCTTCCTCTGGTACACACTATCTGATGATTTGGTCAGGACAATATCTGAAGAGGTAAGGCTTTTCCTAAAAGAAGAACCGTACCTGGGCGAAGAAGCGATATCTATCTTTCTTCTTCCATTTAGAGGGTATTTGTCGCCGTGGCAGGGTAATTGACGATGTCAGCATACCAGGGTTCCTTAAAAATTGCTAGGATATGTTCGTTTGGGAAATCCTCATTATAGGTTTGTCCTTAGTGGGTGCATTTGGAATTCTAGATAAGTGATTTGCCACTATGTTTTTCACACTTTTTTCATCTAGAATCTCTAAGTTAAATTCTTGTAACAGAAGGATCCAATGGATGAGTCATGCTTTTGCATCCTTCTTCATCATGAGGTATCTTAATGCGGAGTGGTCTGTGAAGGCTGTAGTTTTCGTAGCATGTATGGATGAAACTTTTTCAACATGAATACTACGGCCAAGAATTCTTTCTCAGTCACAGTGTAGTTTTGCTGAGCGTCATTAAATGTCCTACTTGGATAGTAGATCACATGTTGCCGATGATCGATACGCTATTCTAGGACAGCGCCAATGGCAAGATCTGAGGCATCACACATGTCTCAAATGGTTGGGTCCAGTCAGGAGCAGAAACGATAGGTGCAGATATCAATTCTTGCTTAAACTTCTCCTATGATTTATAACATCCATCATTAAAATCAATGGGCACGTCCTTCGCGAGTAGGTTGGTTAAAGGTCTAGCGATTTTACTAAAATCCTTAATAAACCGTTGGTAGAACCCATCATGTCCTAAAAAAGATCGGATATCCTTAATGTATTTGGGTGGTGGAAGCTTAGTGATTACTTCTATCTTAACTTTGTTAACTTCAATTCCTTTCCTTGAAATCTCATGGCCTAAAACAATCCTCGTCTTACTATGAAGTGACATTTTTCTCAGTTTAGAGTTAAGTTCTTTTCCTTGCATCTTTGAAAAACTAGCCCAAGTGATCAAGACACTGGTCAAATGAATTTCCATAGATGAAAAAATCATTCATAAAAATTTCTAGGAAACGTTCTACCGTATCGGAGAAAAAACTGAGCATGCACCGTTGGAATGTCGCAGGAGCGTTGCACAATCCAAAGGGCATGCGTCGGTAGGCAAAGTTTCCGAATGGGCAAGTAAACGTGGCCTTCTCCTGGCCCTCTGCAGCATTAGGGATCTAATTGTATCCTGAGTACCCATCCAAAAAATAATAGTACTCGTGTCCAACTAAGCGTTCTAGCATTTGATTGATGAAGGGTAGCGGGAAGTGGTCTTTACGAGTAGCTGCGTTCAATTTTCGATAATCAATACAAACACGAACCTTGGAAGGTAGTCTTGTTTGTACCAACTCCTTGTGTTCATTTTCTACCACCATAAAATCAGCTTTCTTAGGAACAACGTGGACCGGGCTAACCCATTGGCTATTAGAAATAGGACAAATTATCCCATTGTCTAACAGTTTTAAAATTTTTGTTTTCACAGGATTTTGCATGACTGGGTTAAGCCTACGCTGAGGGTCCCTCCTAGGAGCCGCATCATCGTTCAAATGAATCCTGTGTTGTACTATTGCTGGACTTATCCCTTTAATGTCATTCATCGTCCATCCAATAGCTTCTCTGTATTTTCTTAAAATTGACATCAAAAATTGGTATAAAAATTATCAATTTCAATTAGTATCAAAAATCTTGTGATATCTTAAAATTTTGCTTAATCTTGTTTACTTACAAGTGGTATCTCAAAATTTGATTTGTTGATTTAAGAAAATTCAAAATTTATCTTTAAAGTGATTTTTAAAAATATTTTGATATGTATTGCCTATATGCAATGGTAGCTTAATAACTCTTCTATATATAGATTCATGTTGAGTGTATGTTATATTGAGGAGCTTGACATCTCTTCTTTATGTGGTACACGTGTGTTGGAGGAGCTTAACATCTCCACTTATGCATTGTACATTATACTTTATGTGCGTTACGGTCTTGTCATCCTTTCTTCATGTAATGCATGTATGCAGGGGGAGCTAACTTACCATCTTCCTATTCATGAATGTATATCGCATATATATCTTTATTGTTGATTTGTTTTTCATCCCTTTGTTGATGATTGACAAAAAAGGGGGAGAATGATTTTAAGTTTATATATGCATATTTAGAAATTGAGTTTATGCATGATCTATATTTTATGTTTATACAAAAAGAGGGAGAAGGATTTTGAAAGTTTATACAAAAAGGGAGAGAAGGTTTTCGGGGTGAAGAATTCTTGATTTATGCATGTTTCTCTCATCTTGTATATGCATATATATTTGTTTAGTCTATGCACTTCATTGAATATCTATTTGTTTATTGTTATGTATGAGTTAAGGGGGAGCTTCTATGAAGCTTAACTTTAATCCATGCATATATAACTCCATGAGTCTTGTCATCATCAAAAAGGGGGAGATTGTTGGCCCAAAGGCCCATCGCTCTAGTTTTGATGATGATTCACTCATGTAGTTATAGTGCTAATGATCTTGTATTTAATTAGTATTAGATATTTGATCAAGATCTTAGTTGGTGTTTAGCTGCAACAAAGATTTAAAGTCAATGTTTTGGAGCTGGCATGTGTTGATTCAAGAGCTCGCGCATCAAGATTGCATCAAGTACTCAAGAGAAGTCTAGCTCATTGGATCAAGGTTTAGACAAAGTCAAGAAGGAGAAGAAGACCTTCAAGAGAAGATTTCCAAGAAGACTTGTGTCATGTTTGTAGGTGTTAAGATTTTGTTTATAGATAAAATGTAAAGTATAGATTAGTTGGTGGATTGCTCAAATTCATATACACTCACACACAAGATTTAGATGTGTTTTCATAAAAGAGTTTTCGTTTTAAAAAATACCTGTTTGGTTTCTAATCTTCAAAATATACATGTGTTTTATCAAAACTTATTTTAGAGCTTATTGTCAAAAATATAGATATTTCATCATATATGTATAGTGGATCATATCTATACACACTAAGCTTCAAAAGTGTTTAAAATATCTTGTCTTTGTATTTGGAAAAGTTTTAAAAAAAATCGTTTTTGAAAAATACAGGTTTTTGTTTAAAGGCAAAACTTCTATATTACAAAAATAGTTCAAAATATTTTTAATATATTTTTATTTTTAATCAAACATGTTTGTATATCAAAGTATATCAATGAACTTATTTTTATTGAATTTATGAGATTTTATTGAAAGAAAAAGACTGAGTTTTTAATCCATCAACATGTAGGACTAGCCTTCTGCCGGTCGACCAGACAGTCGACCAAGCCAGAAGTCGGTCGACCGCTCCGGTCGACCAATGTGCACAAACGTGCACAGCCTTGTTTGGCTGGAGGGCTAGTTGACGGACCCGGCTGACCGCCAGAGAGTTCTGCTCTCTGGATCTGGCCCTGATCGACCGGGCGGTTGACTGGCAGAGAGCTCCTGCTTTCTGTATCCAGGCCTCAGTCGATCAGACGGTCGACCGATGGCACAACGGTCAGAAATCTGACCGTTGGCCGATCGACAGGACGGTCGACCGACAGCAGGGAATCCTGCTGAGTTGGCCTACAACGACCATATTTTGGGAGCCTATAAATTGGGCTTCCCTTGGAATATTTTAAACATGATTTGAAGTGGGTTTTCAAGCTAGTTCTTGATACATCTTTTAGTGTTCATCTCCACTTATTTTAGGGCCAATATTTTCATATCAAAAGGAGAGTTTTTCAAGAGTGTTTTGTAAGAGAGATTTCTTGAGTTTTTCACCACCAAATCAATCCTAGTTTTCTCACACATACTTGAGTTTTCCATTGCTATATCTATCCTATACGAGAGTTATTGTGAGAGTATTTTTAGGTGATCAAAGTGTTTGGATCACCAAGTGTTCAACTTTATATTTGAGGAGGCAAACTTGCGGGTTCGTGTCATTTTGAGTTCTTGTGGGAGCTCAGTGTAGAGGTGCGGCCTCGGTAAGCTAGTGTACTTGCGTGTGTTGTTCTTGCGAGAACAATAGAAGGACTAGTGAGTCCAAGGAGTTCTAGTGTAAACTCGTTGTAGGTGTTGCGGCACCGAGTGATCCGGTGGGATCGATTCTAATGAAAATCCTTCATAGTGTTGAAGGCCGGGACGTAGAGCATGGTGCTCAAACCTCGAAACAAGTCTCCTGTGTTTGCGATTGCTCTCTCTATCTCTCACTTGTATTTATATCTTGCTTGCTTACATTGCTTATATCTTTAGATGCTTGATATAACTTGTGCCTTATTATTATATGCTTGGGATTGTTTGCTCACACTTGTATTCAACCAAGAGAGCCATACCGGCACCTCAACTCTTATCTAGAGGAATCTTAAGGAGATAGTCCAGAGCCCTTCACCGGGAATTCGGCCACACTCTTATATTATACCTTTGTGTTTGGATTTAGAGTTTTTAGTTTGCATAAATAGTTTAATTCTGCATTAACTAATCATTAGATTAGCTACTCATCTATTCACCCCCCTCTAGGTGGATTTCAATTCCTACAGTTGATTATGGCATTAGTTGTAGCAAGGAATCAGCGTCCTAAGATGACTGGAGTTTGAGATCGTGGGTTTGACACAGGTTACGTCTCAAGCACAATGAAGTCCACAGGGTAGATGAAATCTCCGACCCGAATAAGGACATATGTGATTTCCTTTTGGGAACTTTCACAGATCGATCGGCTAACTGAATGGTTATTTGAGTTGGACGCAGCTCGCCCAACCCAAATTGCTGGTATACTGAGAGAGGTAGCAAGTTGATACTTGCTCTCGGGTCAAGAAGTGCTCGGCTAATTTTTATTTGTCCTATAGTGCAAGAAATTGTAGGACATCTGGGATTTTTATATTTCACCAGAATAAGACCAGACAGAAGTTCGCTTATGTTGGTTGCTATGAACACTTTCTTTGACACATTCATTTTTCTCTTCATAGTACACATATCCTTAAGGAATTTAGCATACGTTGGGACTTGTTGGATTGTGTCAAGAAGAGGCACATTCAATTTGACCTGATTGAACATCTCGAGTATCTTTTTTATGTGCATGTTTTTATTATTATTCCTAAGCCTATTAGGAAAGGGTGCTAAAGGCTTGTGAACTTAATCAGTAGTCATGTCCTTGTCAGATGTTTGTGGAGCAGATTAAGATGAGCTAGCAGATGTGGAGGCAGGAGTAGGATCAATTTAGATTGGACTTTTTGGCTGGTAGACCTGATTGTCCACCTTCTTTCCTAATTTAAGTGAATGAACAACATTACACTGCAACATCCGAGAATCCTGAACTTCACAACCTTGATTGAAATTCTTAAGGTTGACTAGCGGTTGACTAGGTAAAGTACCATTGGGTCTTTTACTTAGAGAATTTGCGAATTGACTCATCTAAACTTCCAATCTAGATATGACATATGCATGGTTGTTCAACATTTGTCCTTGGTTTTGCATGAAGATGGTTTGAGTCTTCAGGAATGCCTCCATCTCTCCTCCAATTTACTGAGTTTTTTCTCCATTGAGAGTTTTGGAAAGAAGAGAGGACGTTTGATTGGGGAAGTTTGCTTAAGGATTGGGATGGTAAATATTATTGGAGAAATTGGGCCTGAGAGAATTGTTTCGGTCCTAAGAGAAATTAGAGTGATTTCTCCAACCGGGATTGTAAGTTTGTGAGTAGGGATTATTCTGCGGCCTTGAATAGGCGCATTCATGTGTTCCGGTGGTAATTGATGAGTTTGAAAAATGGGCACTCTTCGAAAACTTGGCTTGGTGCCTTACAATATGAATAACCCGGATTGTGTATTTGTGGAGGGTTGATTTGGTTGACCTTGGCGGGCTCTTTTATTTTTAGAGCTTCTATTCTTCTCATCAAAGTGGCTATCCTGCAACGATGGATGATTCTAAGAATAGGAGCCCTCCTTTTGAAGTTATAGATTGTGAATTCCTTGACTTTTTAGAGGTTGGCTCCCATTGGAGGGTTTTCTTAGCTAGATTTTCAAATAAATCCTAACCCTAATTTTCATTCTTTTGGAAGATTCCCCCTGACACATGGTTTCTAACAAGTTTTTTGTTTGATAATCCAAATCGTCATAGAGAATCTGGTACTGACGCCATTTTTCTACACCGTGATGAGAGCACTCAGCTAAGAGATCTTTGAATCGCTCATAGTATCTCCAGAATGGTTCGCTCTGCTCTTGCCTAAACTGCATGATGTTCTTTCTGATGAGGGCAGTCTTGTAGATTGGTAAAATTTCTTCAAAAAGCCTTGACGCAATCATCCCACGTTGTGACTGAGTCCACAACCAAGCTATACAACCATTTCTTAGCTAGTCCTTTAGAGAAAAGAGAATGAAACGTAACCTAACAGTATCGTCTCCTAATTATGGAATGCGCATCATGAGGCATACTTCTTCAAATTTTCTTACAAAGAAGTATGTGTCCTATGATTCTAAACCATGAAATTTCGGGAGAGTGTTGATGAATTGTGGTTCTAGCTCAAAATTATTACCATTCGCTTTAGGAAGTTTTATACAAGATGGGAGTGAAGTTCTTATTGGGTAAAACCTATCCTGTAGCCATGCTATCATTGGTTCTGGATGGAGTGGAAGAGAAGTGTTTCGGGTCAATCTAGGAGTAACAGGATATCACAATCACTCTTGTATGCAGCACACTATAAACAATGTATAAACAACAAAACAATCGAAAAGAATAAAAACAAACAAAAGAAAGGGAAACAACCACTAAGCCTTAGTCTAAGGTACGTGGACCTAGATGGCTCCTAACTGGTCAATTCTCCGGGGGAGGTTGTTGTAGGAATTAGATTACAAGCTAATCGGCCAGGAAAGGATAAAACTTGGTGGGAGGTATCCGATCATGAGCCTCGGGCCTTAATGACGCCAAACCATGGAGTTTTCGAGAGTTAACCTCTCAATCCTCTTCCTTAGACATCGATTTTTCAGGAGTATAGTTCTTACAATTTTCACCCTCGGTTAATCTCTTAGTGAGTCCGAGATGTCCTTAGAGCTAATGTCTATCAAGTTTTAGTCAGGCTTGGGATTGTGAGTGCACTTGGAGATGATTTTTGGGCTAAGGAAGGGTGATAAAATCTCCACCTTATCTTGTTTATTTGGGTTTTGCCCTTTATGTCAATTGTGCAAGTGTACAATGTATTCACAACAAAATAACACTCAGAGCGATAAATCACTCCAAAATGTTAGTCCTATTCTATATGAAATGCACACGTTCCTTTCTCCAGCACTCTTCAATAGAAATTGAAATGAATTAAAAGATACTTGCTCTAAATGCAAAAGTCTAATCAAATTCTCAACTTAGCAACAAATGAATTTCTGTTGAGTTATTACAAGTGTAAAGGTGAAGCATACAAGTGAACTAAAAATTTTTAGAAAGAAATTTGTGTGATTTTCGGCAACCCTGCAGAAGAGATTTTGTTAGTACTTCAATCGAAAAACTCGCTTTTACATGATTTTTTTCGAGGGCAAATGAATTCTTCGTGCAATGTGTTTGGCCACCAATCTTGCTTCTCGTTATAATTAGCTCCTTGGCAACTTCTCCTACACACAAAAATAAAAAGAATCTTTAGTGTTTGAACAATAAAGCCGTTACCTCCCCGGCAATGGCGCCAAATTTGATCGCCAAAAAGCATGCAAAAGAATAAGTAGAAGAGTAATGGTTGATGTTACTGCTTTAGTGATTCTACTGTAATAGTGAAGTGGCTATACAAGTCATATTCACAAGGAGGGAGAGCGATAAAAACTAGAATGCGGCTTTTTTGTTTGTGATAAAGATGCTCCTTGTCTCAAATAAAGACTTGAAAAGAAAAGAAGTATTGTTTCAAAAATTGCGTAGATTGTTGGAGATTGAAGAGGTAATTTTTTGGTTGTTGCAAGGGTAAAAACGCATGGCTAACTCTCTACTAATTGCTCCCACTAATCTCTAATTTCTTGAAGATGAAGTCTTACAATGGATCATAGGCAAGCATAAGCTTAATGTATAAGAACTATTCACGTTGGAGATCGAATGAAAGTTCTTCCCTTCAGTTAGCTTTACACGAAAAAACTTGAACATTCTCTTATTAAGATCCGATTGAAGGTAAGAATAAGGGAAGAAATAAGTGCACTATTGGTATCGACAAAGATGAATAAGGATATCTCTAACTTACGAAAATAAGTAAGGTTTACAATCTATAAATCATCAAAAATGAGTAAATATGAAATATGAGAGTGGTAATACTTGTAAGTAAGTTAGAGTTAGAACCCTCGTCTTAAGATGTCATAGCTCTTTTTTGCACAAGGCATGTTTGACACTATTGACTCATTTGGGTTATCAATTAAGTTGTTAGAGATTAGTGGGTTAGTAGTTAGTTAGCCATGCAATGAAAAAATTAGTTAGACATGAGTAAGAAAAATAAGAGAGATAAAGTAAAGAAAAAACTTCTACACTAATGCAAGAAAGTAAAAGCAAGTAAAAACACTAAGTGATGGAAAGAAGGAGGAGAAATATTACTTTTATAAGATTATCACCTTCAAATACAACTTGTACACACACACACACACACACACACACACACACACACACTCTCTCTCTCTCTCTCTCTAATGGCTAATCTATTACAAGAAACAAAGAGAAAAACAAGAAAACTGGAGGGAAAAAACTAGCATAACGCTTCAACCCTAAATATCTCCCTCTCTGAAAATCTAGAGGGGTATTTATAGGCACAGGAGAACAAGGAGAGAGAGGAGAGCATGTGACCTAAAACTCTGGCACACCCGCGCCGCGGCCAACTGTGGCAGGTTGTTAGCGTTCTTTCCTATCTCTAGGTGTCTTAGGGCTGACATTTTCCTCTTCTAGCTGCAGCAGAATATGCGTCGAAGTGGTGGGTATATTTTTTGGTTTTAAAATCTTCAAATTAATAGGATTTTTTACTTCTTCTTCTTTCCACACCATGGATCTAGGAACACACAAGAAAAATCAGTATTAGCAACATTTTGTATAAAATAAATGCGATGATGTGATATGAAATATGCATAAATAGTGACTAATTTAGGTGCTCGATTGATTTTTTGATTATAAATAAGTTCAAGCATGTAGAACAATGTCAAGCATATAAAGAAATCAATGATAAGCATGTAAGATATAATAAGAGTGAGTGGAGTTGAGCTAAGAGAGAAAAGCGATCACAAGCACGAGAGATTTGTTTTGAGATTTGAGCAACTTGCTCTACATCTTCTCGATTATTGCAATGAAGGATTTTCACTATAACTGATCCCGCAAGATACTCGGTGATGCAACACCTACAAGCTCCTTCATGAACTTTTGGACTCGCAAATTCCTCACTCGTTCCCACAAGAATACCAACACACGAGCCCACAAGCTCGTTCGAGGCTGCAACCTCCAACCACTCACAATACAAAGAATTAAAACAACTTATGATCAACTACTTAACCACAAACAAAATTCTCTCAAAACAAGGATCCTATAAGATAGATATAGAGATGATAACTCAAGATTGTGTGAGAAACTATAGTAGATTAGAAATTGAAAGCTAAAGAAAACTTTTGTAAAGCTTAAAACACAAAGGTCGAAAAGAATGGCTATTTAGAAACTTGATAAACTTTTCAAATCATATTCTAAAATTCTCTCTAATCACTCTTATTTATAGGAGAAGGTTAGAGACCATTACTCAGTAAATCTAATCATCAAAAATATGTTAAAAACCCTTTAAAATCAAAAAGTATTCGTTGGAAATAAATCTTGGCTGATAAACAGAGGAAATAGCTATTGGGAGGCAAAACATCTAGTTTGACTATTAGCGTTTAGCCGAGCAGTCGACCAGTAGTGGCTAAATATGTTAGCTGTTGCTGTCGGTCAACCGGGCGATCGACTAGCCAGAGTAGTTCTCTGAGCTCAATATCGAGCTTAGAACCAGCAGTTGACCGTCCTGGGCCTACTTCAATAAGCCTAAACCAGCGGTCAACTGGACCAAGAGCCAAAGAGCTTTGTGCACTTTTGTGCAAATCTGGTTGACCGGCCAAGCCTTTGCTTTGTGATCGATCAACCGGCCTTAGCCCCCAAAAAATAGTTTTTCTTTATCTTTAAAAATCTTTTTAAAAATCAAATAAATTTCTATAAATTTCATTAAAATATGTTCATGAAAATACTTTTGAGCAAAAATATGTATGATTAAAAATTGTCACACCCCGCTTCCCAAAATACATGCAAACGAAGTCGCGACGAGAGTCGGCGACGTATATATGCGAGGAGAATACACCACGTATGCACGCTAAGCCTAAAGAAACCTGAACATGGTATAAAAATAACTATAATGAATCATGATTACTGTAATACACATAAATGTCGACACAAGATATCATATAAATGAAGGAATAAAATAGTCAATGAGTCCGATGTATGTATGGAATCAATGAAAACTATATAATCGGCAGGAATAAAAAGGAAGATAAAAATACCAGAATGGGTAGAGGAAACTCAAGCTCCTCGCAATATGTCCTGTCTCATCAAACACCTGATCAATAACATAAAATATCTAATATGTGGACTTGCAAATCCAGGGTCATCAAGAAGCGACCAATGAGTGTGTAAGAAAAAGAGAAGGTGCTCGTGTATATAAACAATGTGTACATAAAATGATAACATATACTGGAAGGGAAGACATGAATAAAACATTAATAAGAAAACAAAATGATATAAGGAATGTCAATTAGTATAGTACAAGTATCATGATAACATGCAATACCTAACTTTAGGAGTAATGAGATCAATCTAGTATACAATCAGGTATTAGGTGTCTATATATTAGTACAGTCAGGTGAATACAGTCAATTACAGTACAAAATACAGTTTATCATTATTAATTATGTCAGCAAATATCAATTGTCACCTGTAATAGACGTATCCCATTCTACGCCTATCACACGTGTCAATCGAAGTTCTAAGTTATTGAAACTGATAGAAGAGATATTGTTCATGCTTTAGATGGGTTCCATCATACCAAAAACCACTGCCCAATCACCTAGCACTGAACCAGCTCCTACCACTAGGTAGTCAATAACAATAACAATATGAACAATACAGGATGTCAATCATCCCTTAGGACCCTGCATCTTGGTTGCGCAACCTGTATCCTACGTTCACCCAAGACACAGACAATGTCTTCTCTATCAATTTTTCAAATCTCGGTGTAAGTTGTTCAATTATATTTTATTTAGATCAATCAATATCCATGTTATTTCAATTATTGGGACGATATGGTGACAGTAACAATGTAAATGATGTTACAATAATAATGTAGACAATGTTACCGTGTAAACGGTAGAACAAAGAACATTGCATATATTACAGTCTGACAATATTTTCTCAGTAACTTACAATAACACGAATTAATACAATAACTGATCCAGATACTGTTCAATGGATTGCCTTATTTAGAACTGATCAATATCTCATCCATCTGAACTAGGCAACAATAGTAACTGATCCATCAACCAATAATCCTAATACAATCATCATGAACATCAAGTATCGATCCATGTCAAACTATCTGATATGGTAAACCATCACCTCAATAAATCAACTGATTCCTGTCAGTTTACTATAATCTTTTATATTATCAGTATATCCATCTTCTAGTCACCAATATATCAGAATCTCACATAAACAGTCAGCTATGTCTAGTCATATCCTCACTATCGAATAACAGTAAGATCATCGATCCAGATTATCAGATATTCTCACTTTTATAAAGATCAATCACAATATCCATATACTAAGATAATAATCCAACCATAGACAAGTCTAAATCACTAGTTCTGATTAACAGTCAAACACATATTTCTCAACCAAAAGTCAACTATACTCCAATCAAGACTACTGATAATCCATGTCCAATATCCAGCATTTTAATAAAGATACATTCTATTGAAGCATCCACAGTATCTAATTGAATCTCATCAAAATAGTCACTAAATAATTGCATCATAATACTTTACATGAAATATACCACTCAACCACAAACATGCACTAGGCTAATGATTGAGCTTAAACCTGCACAAAAAATATAATATTTCAGATTTGGAAGGAAGAGTGCAAGGTGCTCAATTCTACCGCGATAGCAAGTGGCTATGCGGGTCGTGATCCACAAGGAGGGTTAGCGATAGAAGCGTTCAAGGTTTGTATTGAAATCTTTGTGAAGAAAAACGAAGGTTCTTCTTTGTTTTAAGAAATGAAAATGAAAAAGAGAGTTAGGTTAAAGTTAAAAAGAAAGCGATAGATGAGAAGTGGAGAAAATCAGAAAATGACTATGTACAAAGAAAAAGAAAAAGTGAAAGAGATTTGGAAGATGTCGTGTTGATGATCTAAACTAAAAGTTACAAGAAAAGAAAGAAGAACTAAAAATAATTACTTACTTTCTTTTGACCAAAAGCTACCTTGAATCTTTGGCGACGATGTTACCTTGAAGTGGAGGCAATCAGCGCATAGCCCATAAGAGTTGATTAATGTCTCTTCTACATTACATCATCATGACAAAACAAGCATGAAATGATACAGAGAGACTCAAATCCATCGTCATGAGCTATCGGTGGCACTCGTAAAGGCAAGACTCTTTCGATGCTTGTAGACTCACTTGGAAGACAATTGTACCAAAAGAAGAGTGAAGTAAAAGAAGAAGAAGAACACTAAAACGAAGTACATACAAAAAGAAAATACAGATTCGATTTCATAACAATAAAAGAAAAGAAAGAAACCTACACCGGTGTCACTCTCAGCACAAGTTTCGTTCTCGTTCTTCTATGAAAGTCTGATCTCCTCTGAGTTACATAAATTAAAACTAAAAATTACATGAAAAAAAAACAAAAAACCTACACTAAAAATGGAAAACTAGACTAAATCCTATCTCTACATGGTCATCCCCTGGAGGCTCTGTAAATCCCAGTATTTATAGGCAAAACCCCACCTACAGGATCCTATGAAGATAGGGGGAGCAAACGCTCCCCTAACTCTCCAACAGAGCCGCGAAAACACGGCTTTGGCTGCATTTCGCGGCCAGGGTGTGGCCAGGTGGCCACATCCTGTGGTGGAGCTCCCCGGTTCCGCGTTCTGACTTTATCTTTAGTTGGATTTCCGTTTAAGTCCGGGATTTGACGAAATGGCCTTTGATTCTTGGCTTTAACCGATCGATTCAGGGAGGATTCTTCTTAACCTCTTGATATGCTAAGATTTAGCCCTGATTTCTTCATTTCGAATTTATTCTGAATTAATTCAGAATTTGGTGGGCTTTTAGGCTCATTTCTCTTCACTCTCTTTAGGAATGGGCCTACAAATAAATTAAACATTTAATTAGAAAAAATGCAGAGTTTATTCTATAATAACTAGGAGAAATGATATAAATGTGCAATATTAGTGACCAATCAGCTAATCACGAGGTCTAGTCAAGTCACTGTCAAAGGTATACCACAAATAATCCTGATTCAAAATGGTAAATAATTTATACATGAAATAATAGGACAAGAATATCTCAGTAATAAGATATTGAATCCACTATATATCCATGTGCTCCATTAATTCATATTATTCCAGTCTTCACTCCTTCCTAACTATAAGTCAATCTCCACTCTGATAAGAGTCCACTGATAAATCCAAGCATCAACAGATCTGATAAATCAAATTAATGTTACCTATCGATAAAGTAGGTCACCCACATCTCGGTACTAAGATACTAACTATGCATATATATAAATATATATATATATATATATATATATATATATATATATTATATATATTATAATATATCAACAATATATTAATTTCATTTTTCCATCACTAAATCTAACCTCATTCCAATATAGTCCACTGACCCAATCTATCAATGAAGCAATCATATTAATTATTTCTTAATTTTACAATTAAATTCTCATCGGGTTATTACTAATAAGGAGGATCACGACTAATACTTATCCGCCTAGAATAATGGGACGAATCAACAATAGTGTTAGTAACAGAGTAACGATATATCAATAAAATAATATTAGAGCATCACGATGTAACAATAGTGACCGACATGAACAAAATAATACAGAATAATATATACAGGCGTATGAAAAATAAGATAAGACGTTGAATTCAAAATAGACCAATAAACAAACACTCACATGAAATGATGCGGTTTCGAAACCGAATCGCCGTCTGGTCATTACTGCACGAACCGATACAGATTTCCGGATCATCCCATGGATCGGTCTTCGAATCGCAACTGTATCGGGTCCATAATAGGCACAAATTTGAATCGGGCCCAGGTCTCCTGTTACCAGGTTTGGGTCGCATGAACGAATTCGGGTGCCGCAACTAAAACACATACTCACCCAATCACACACTAATACACATGCATACATATATTACACACTCACGCATGCACACACATAAAATATAACATACATACATTATATAAGTACATGCAGATGTAGGCTGTCTAAAAGTCACTAAAAGACAAGCCGATAAAGGCAGAGTCTCAAGTTCTAGACGCGTTGGCTCGACACCCGCGTCTCAGCATCAAGGCGCGTTGGCTCGACACCCGCGTCTCAGCATCAAGGCGCGTCTGCTCGACACCCGCGTCTCAGCAACAAGGCGCGTTGGCTCGACACCCGCGTCTCAGCATCAAGGCGCGTTGGCTCGACACCCGCGTCTCAGCATCAAGGCGCGTGGGTCTAAACCCGCGCCTCAGTTGTAACCACCCGATTACGGGGCCAGTCACCGCACAAGTAGCAGGAAGTGGCCCCTCATCGTGGAGCGTTTGTAGGGGGCACGTTCACCCCTGGGACCTCGATAAATAGCCTTGTTTGCATCAACAAGGGGGGGCGGTAAAAAAAAAAGAAAGATCGGGCATCGACGATCGACAGGGCGACTATCATCACAGGCATCTAAGAGGAGATCATCAACAAAGAGAGAGAGAAGACTCTTTGTCAAGCTTGCTGCGTACGAGCTGCTCTTCGCCTACCTTCTCTTTGAGAGTTTGGTAGACAGAGCTGTGTTACTCTTTCTACCAGCCAGAGAGAAGATCCCCCGATGGCCCGACGGTCATCTGGTCAACGGAGAACAAGACTCACTCTCCACCGCCACACGAAGAACCCAGCTTTAAACAAAGGGGAGATTCAAGACTCAACATCTTCCCTCCCTTGTAGTCGGAGCATTAGTCCGTTGTAATCTTTCAACTGATTCAAGGAAACTTTACATCGAATTCTTCTACTCCGTACCGTACAAGAGATGGCGACTCCGCTGGGGAATACATTTGTCACTGAGGAGCAAATAGTGGTGCAGGATGACGTCCACCATAAGGGGAAGATGGTCGAATCGCTCGTTGTCGAGTTCGACCAGGCAAAGTACGAAGAGTTTCTCTCTTCAGGCTCCAAGAGCCCAAAGACCCGCGTCTGCCGCCGGGTCTCAACGGGGAATGGCCTCGAGGCCCGATCTGTGGCTTTCTCGAGCTCCCCTACTGCCAACTGTGCCAAGCAAGGTACACGCGCCAACGCCTCTCAGAAGGCCGCGTGGTCCCAGGCACATCTGCCTTTGCGACCAACCACGTCGCACAGAACACCCGCGTCAGCATCTCTCAGGAGACCCGCGTGGTCAAAGTCCCTGGTGTCTAGCATCAGGATGTCGTTGGTCTCTCTCCACCTCCTCGACGCAATCGAAACGCTGAGCATCACAGAGGAGACGTGCGCATCAGCTGCAAGTTGGAACCGTTGGTTGTCCAACTGAGGCTGGACGCGACGTACAATCTCGCGCCTTGCCTGCGCCACGTCCAGTACGTGAAATCCGCGTTTGGCGCCCCAAACGCGAGATTCCTTCAGTTAGGTCCTCGGAGGACCAACTCACCCAAACGCCAAGATGAGACCTCTGCGCCTCGTCAAGCGCAAGAGGCACGAGCCCATAGGCGTGGGGCCCAACAGCCCATCCTCTCTCAAGTGTCTCTGCTCCGACACACCAAACAGCAACGCGACAGGCGCGTTTTGTCTCAACAGAGACGCCAGACGCGCGCTGAACAGCTGCGGCTCAAGAACCGCGTCCCTGATGCCTGCGTCCAGGCTGTACAGCACATGGATGCCTCCCGTCTTCGACGTTGCGAGGCTAATCTTTTCAATCCCCCTCCCATGGATTTGAGGGATTATCTGACGAAGAAAAGAAGTGCCAATCAGACTACTTCGTCGTGTTGCTG
>JAVJIF010001508.1:0-149235 GCA_038442645.1 Agave tequilana
TAAAAACAGGGATTGTGAATATCAGATATAGCAAGAATAATAACACACAAAAACTTTATTTTTGCAAGCAATATGTCCTGTAAAAGAAGTTTTTAGTAGTCCAACAAAAATTTCAACTTTTGCACTGCAATTTCTTGAAATTCTGTTTCCTACTTTCGAGAGTAGGGGCACATAATAGCAAGTCTTCTCCTGCAAAGCTTGAATACTAAATCTGAATCTTGACGTCTCTGAAACAAGACACCAAACTTGTTAGAAAATAATTACACCTTTCCCTCCCTGGCAACGGCGCCAAAAATTAATTGTAAAATGAAAGTGATAAGAATTATCGTGTAGCTTTGGGCTAACGGGTAGTGTCCACAAGGAGGAATGCGATAGAAACTTTTCGGTGTTTTTTAAGTAACAAAGAATGGAGTTGGTGTTTTTCTTTCTTTTTTTCCCTTTTAGTTGAAAAGAGAATGGAGAGAATGGAAGTGATTAAAAGAAATTGAAAAACTTAGAGAAGGCTTTGAAAAAGGTGATCTTTAAAAAATATTGAAAATTATTTTGCTAATTTTTAATATAGAAAGAAGATCTGGGTTCACTATCTTACTACTCAACGATGTGTTCTTCTCTTGAAATTCTTAGTGCCTCAACTTAATCATAGGCAAAAACTTAAGCTTGAGTTTTAGAAAGTTTTAAGCAAAGCAGATAAGATAGTTTGGAAATGTTTACTCTTTTTCTTAAGAAATCATCTTGAGTTGAATGTAAAATCATCAAGTCTTTCAAGTATGAAATAAAAACAAGTTCAAGTGATGTTTTTAAAAGAAGAGGAGATTAGATGTCCGAACTCATCCTCATGTGCCTTCAAGAACACTTTCAAAGAAGAAAGGCTTAGTTTAGGCATGCATATGATTCCATTGGGTTTTTACATCAAAGCCATTCAAAAGAAGAGGGATCGAAGAGAGGGACGATAGTGAGCCCAAAAAACAAATTTAGCTACTCATGGAAGATGAAAAACAAGACATGAAAATAAAGCAAGATATACCCGTGAATTGGAGTGAAGAAGAGATAGCTTGATCCTTTATTGATGTCACTTCAATTTTTAGATTACAATCACTCTATTCCTCTCTCTCACTGATATTTGACTGAACTACAAATTAGAAAATAGAGATACAACTTCTCTATACTATCTAACAAAGAACCTAAACCTTAAAAACAAAGGAAAAAAACTAAAACTAATTTTCGATCCTTTTTTCTCTGAAAAATACAGTATTTATAGGCAAAAATCAAACGGGAGAGGTCGTACGAAGATAGGGGGAGCAAACCCTCCCCCAAAAAACCCTAACAACCCACGAAAATGTGGCTTTCGTCGTGTTTCCGCGGCCGGGGTGTGGCCAGGTGGCCACACCCGGGGGTTACACCTCTTTGTTTTGTGTTCTGACTTAATCTCCTACTGGTTTTCCTGTTTCAGCTCCAGGATTTGACGAAATAGCTTTTGATCTTTGACTTTAACCACTTGATTTGGGAAGATTTATTTTAACCAGTTTTCAACCTCTCTGATTTGCCATGATCTGCCCTGATTTCCTGATTTCAAATTAATTCTGAATTAAATCAGAATTTGATGAACTTTTTTGGCTCGTTTCTCTTTCTTATCCTTTAGCAATGGGTCTGCATTTTATAAAGCAAAATAGGACTTATTAATATGATTTATTTATATAATAAATATGGTAATATGACAATATATATGCAATATATGTGACCGATTACACGGATATTCGGGGTGGCTCGATATTAGCCCTGATGGGCTGAAAAGTCTTAGGCTTAGCCCTAAACTTAGCCTTAGAGGCTGATCTCTTGGCCTAGCGTGAAGCTAAGACAACTTCACCGCAGAGCGAAGCTTTCTCAGTACTTGGAGCTTTAGTACTATGAAGTACTCCTTTTCTTTGAGTGAAGTAACTTCGCTAATTGCACCAGAGTGTGCTTCAAATCTAGCCTTGCAAATAGAAGCCTTGGCATCAGGGAGCGAAGCTATTATAGTTTTGCTGATAGTACTTATGAGTGTTTTGTGTTTAGCTTCGTTGGAGAAGCGAGGCTGAGCTCTGTGAAGAACTGAAGCAGTCTTGCAATCAAGACTACGTGAGCTTCTGTCGAAGCTAAAACCAAAGCTCCTTTATCCTCGTGTAAGGCTGAAATGGATTTTTCAATCCAGATAGCCCTAGAGGCTGGTTTAGCTTTGCACACAGCATACAGGTGCTGGCACGAAGCTACTTTAGTCTCTATTGAGACTTAGTTAGGCCCGCAAGTGACCTTCTTCGTCTCATCAGAGACTTGCTTCTGAGCTGTGGCTAGAGGAGATCTAGCTACTAAGATATTCCTATGCTTACGCGCACTGAAGTGGTTTGAGCCACCCTCAGAGAGAATTTGCTCGAATCTCTCTTGGTCAAATTGGATGACAAATGTCTCAGCAGTAGATCCAAGTGTCTAACCATCACAATACAGTATTATCTTCTTGTTGTAGAAGAAGACCTCTCCAACAGAGTCTCCTTCTTATTTTCCATTGATTTTGAGAAAGGGGGAAACTTTACAAAATTTGAAGAGATTTACAAGTAAAAAGAAAATTACAAGTATCTCTTCTTAAGATTTTTGGGGAAGTGTGTTGGTGGAAGCCTGACCAGCGCGCAACCACTTTATTTCATTGACGATGCGAGTGATCAAGTTTTCGAGTCTTCTGCCTAAGGATTTCCTTCTCCCCTGGTTCCGAAAATCCATAGAGAAAGGTCGTGAAAGTATTAACACTCTAAAAGAGAAAATTTCTCTGAAGAAGCTTGAAAGTTCAGCCTTTGAAAATCAGCCAATCCAAGACTTCAGCCAAAATCAGCCTTGAGCGTGCCTAGCAGTGAGCTATTTATGGCTTGATGAGGTGTAACTGCTCCCCTGAAATTTAGCAGTTTAGCCTCACTGCATTTAGCTTCACTGCGAAGTTAAAATAGCTTCGCTGTGAAGCGAAATGCAGCTTCTGCAAATCTAGTGCAAGCTGGCGAAGCTAATCAGCTGGCTAGCTCAGGATTGTTTACAATAATCCCTTGATTTTCTCCAACTAATTGAGGAATTTTCCATGGTCCTCTCCAACTAATTAAGGAGTAAAAAGATCATGGTAATTAATTGCCCAAAGTAATATTTATCACATTAATCTTGTGCTGAGATTTTTAATGATAAAAAATGACCATAAAACCCCGCAACGGAGCTAAGCTCACAACAGAGCTAAAAGATAAGACAACAGCGGATCTAACTCACAGCAGAGCTAAAAGAGCTTCATGTGAAGTTAAAAGATAAGCCTATAGTGGAGCAAATAACAACTTGCTGCGAAACTACCATTAAGCTTCCAGCAAAGCTAAAAAAAGAGCTCTCAACAGAGCTATGAAAAGCTTCATGCGAAGCTAAGAACTGAGCCCACAACGGAGCTAATGAGCTTGCTGTGAAGCTAAATGTTTAGCCTCTTGGGCTTCTTCAGAAGGCAAATGCTTGGTTCACTGTCTGCTTCACTAGATTTGCGGGTACAACTCTTAATTTGTCCATCAGGGGTGAACAGGTCTTCAGCCTGTCTGTGACTTACCTTTTAGAAGCGTTGACAAGTTTGACATCGTTCGGATCGGTTGCATAGCTGCCTTGAGTTTGTCTTTTCAGAGTGTCAACAACATACAACCCCGCCACCAATAGGTTAGCAGAAGCGTTCAATAAGATCATCATGCTCCTCAAAAGTTCATCTCTTCTAACAAGGGAGACTAGAATGAGAGGCTTAGCGAATGTCTTTGGGCCTATCGAATAACGGTCTGAACCCCTACAGGAAATACGCCTTCTCTCTGGTTTACAGTGTGAAGTAGTCATACCCTTGGAGATTCAAATACCATCACTCCGAGTTGCTCTGGTAACTAAGATGACACAAGGGAACAATGATCAACTACATCTCTAAGAGCTTGAAGCGATAAATGAGAAGCGACTATTGGCTCATCAGTGTATTGACTTATACCAGGCTCGAATCTTAAAGGCCTTCAGCAAAAAGGTTAAAGAAAGAATTTTCTAAAAGGGAGACCTGGTCTTAGCTGTTGGTGACCCATGGTCATGCCACACAAGACCAAAGGCAAGTTCCAACCCAAGTGGGAAGGGTCTTTTGTAGTAGAGATAGTCTATTCAAACGGTATCGCCTTGCAAATCTAAACGGCGACACGCTTATGATGCTAATCAATGACAAGTTCCTGAAGAAATACTATCCTGGATCACGTTAATACTATACCTTTGATCATCAAGTCAGATGTGACTATTCTATTACTTAATGGAATCAATTCCCCAATCGGAACTCCATTCATCCCATGGAGAATTGTATGAGGAATCAATCTTCACCAAGGAAGAGAGGGGTTTAATGGAAATAATCTCTCTCTCTCTCTCTCTCTCTCTCTCTCTCTCTCTCTCTCTCTCTTTAATAAAAGCATAGTAGTCTTCATCGATCGATAACCACTCATTCAACGTATACAAAATCCGATCAATAAACTTCACCATGAGATGATCTTCCAAAGTCGGGTTGCATAAGCAAAGGCATGATTGTATAAGCAAAGGCAAGATTTTATTGAGCAAGGGGCCAATCTCTAAGGTCCTAGCCTTACCAATGAGTTGCCAAAGCAACATCTTCGTCGAACTGTTATCCACGATTCTCTTCACGAATAACAAAAAGCGGTGTGCCCAACGGTATAGCAGTGTCTAACAACTTCCTCGTTGGAGTTCTAATCAACACATAAGAAGATTGTTTAATCCAAAATGGGAAAGAGCAATGAATTCTTTACAAATTCCCCCGCAGAGTTTCCCCAATGAAGGTGAGGTCTCCTTATAAATGAAAATGGACAGTCTCCTCTTCCAAACGGTTCTGTTTTTGTTCCCCTCTGAGTTTCTATCGTCACGTTAATGATTACCTCTAACAAACTCCTCCAAAATTATAGAGAATGCTTAATTCTCTATAATCACTTATGGGATTTCCTCACATTTCCCAGCATGGCCTTTCGTTGTCACATTAATGATTATCTCTGATAACCCACTCAAAGTGCCACAAAAAATTTTAATCGGCACAATAATAAATTCTCAGTAAATTCCACATTAAATTTATACTTACTTCTGTAATCTCCAGCAAGATTTTAGAAGTCACATGTGAAATTGAAAACACATGAGATCATGTTTACTTCATATGACATAACAATCCAACATCCCCGATGGCAAAGGATAGAGGAAAAAGTTGGCTTTTAAGCCTAATAAAAAGTCTTCGATAACTTATCATGCTGAGGGAAATAGCATGGCTAGCCTAACTCAAACGGTAGTTGGTAAAGAAAACCAAACCTATTGATAGCTGAGGATTTGCTAAAAATTTTAAGGAATCTGATCCCGCCTTCCTCTCAAAAGTCCCTTACCAATTCCTTTTCATGAAATGGTATGACCACGAAAGGCTATATTTACTTCCCCAATAAAGTGAATTATAGGTCGATCCTGTCAAGTTAACATTATATCTCTGATAATCAAACTTTAATATATCTCCAGCAGATCAAACTCCACTTGTCATTCTCTCCAACAGAATGACAGGTCCACTTAAATCACTGTTATGTTCAAATCACACCTCTAACAGTAAAATGAATCCTTATCAAGTTAACATCACACCTCAGACAAGTCATTATTAATCTCTAATGAGGTATTCATTTGTCATGTTAACAATTACCTCTGACAAAATCTCTTTTTATTTCCCAGCTAGGAATTTAGTGGTTGTATCAATGATGACCTCTGATAACTTTTACAATTCTAATAGGAGTCGTAATGTCACGTTAATGATTACCTCTGACAAACTCCTACAATTTCCTATAGAGGGCGCTAAATTCTCTATAATCCCTTATGGATTCCTTTTTAACTTTCTAGTGAGTTTTCTAGTTGTCATTTAATGGCTACCTCTGACAATTTTTTCAAAATTCCCCTGGGAGTCATAAATGTCATGTTAATGATTACTAGCATCTCAGAGAACGCTAATTTCTCTACCTTAAAATCCTCATGGAATATACATTCCCCAACGAGGTATTTAGTTGTCATGTTAACAATTAACTCTGGAAGCTTTCTTTTAAAACATTAGAGGGGATGCTATTTGCCCCTATCATATTCCCCAAGAAGCGCTAAACTCTTCGTGGAATTCTACACTGTTCCCAGCAGGACATTCTTGCAGCCCAGCATGGGCTATCATATCACTCCGCAGCGAATTTTTTCACTAATCTTAAGGGTTCCTAATCTATCATGTCCACTACCTCTGAATAGACATGATGTCTATCTTCGTGGTACTCAAACTGTCATGTCTAGTTCGTCACCTCTGAACAGATAAGTCAAGCTATTATGGCCACATGGCCTCTAAAAAATAATCATTTTTATGGTACTCAAACTGTCATGTCCAGTTCACCATCTTTGAACAGATGAGTCCATAACCCAGTCCTCTTTTCCCCATCAGGGCCGAGAGTTCAATCTGTCAAGTTAATACGACTACCTTTGAATAACGAATTGCAAGCCTAGTGTCTCTTAGTTGCTCATATCCATATTACCTCTGAACCGATGGGTGCCCATACCCAATTCACCCTTGCGGTCCCCAGTGGATTATTTGTCAAGTTAATACGACTGCCTCTAATAGCGAATTCAAAATTTAGTGTGTCTTAGTCTATTATATCTAAGCTACTTCTGAATAGACGGGTCCCTAAAACTAGGTTCTCTTATTGTTTGTCGTTATATTCAGTTTGTCACTTCTGAATGACAAAACTGTGAGTCTGGTAATTCTTAATTAGTTATGTCCAATTTGTCACCTCTGAACTGACGGATATACGGATCTCACATCCAGTCCAGTAGGACTTTTTTCGCTGTTATGTCCAGTTTATCACCTCTGAACATCAAACCCTATTTCTAGCGATTCCTAACCTGTCATGTCCAGTTCATTACCTCTGAACAGATGAATTCCTATATCTACCCTCTTTTATCCCTAGTGGATTCTCATACTTAGACTGATTTTATAATGTTCCTAACCTCTGAATAATTTTCAATCACAATTTTAATGCCTTTGGGAGTTTTACTTGGTGAATTTTCAACTTTTTAGTTCTTTTTAAGAACTAGCAGGCCAAGTTTTCCTCTAAGAAGACTTATATTACCTATGAGTAATTGCACAAACAAACAGAGAAGAGCAAATGAGTCAAGTAAAAATTTTATTGATTCAAAAAGAAGAGAAATACATTGAGACTGTTATTAAACTTGTCTCTCATATGATCTGAGTTTGTTCTTAAGAGAAGACAGTTTTTGTCTCTTATTCTCTTTAGCCCTGGCGATAGCTTGAGACTTCAACTCTTCTTAATTAGAGGCTGCCATTTGAGCCAAGCGAGCCTGAATCTCCGCCAGCACTGCTTTCTTCTCTACTTCCAGCTGATGGACTTAGTTGCTCTGGGCATCAACTGTTCCAGCCCGGTAGTCTCATCTGCACGCACTGGCTCAGATTTAGATAATAAGAAGTTGGCCCACTTTATTATTTTCTCTATCTTCTCGATTTGATCAAATGCTGAGGCGAGTGCATTGTTGGAGGCATCAATGGCATCAGTAATCTTGACCTTTTTAGTCTCCAAGGATTGGAACTCCTGGAACACTGCCTCCACTCTGTATATGCCTTTGCATCTTCCGAGAGACGTTTGAGCTCCTCTTCGATGGATGGAGTTAGATTTAAGTCATATAGGTGACGCCACTCACCCACATCTTTCTTGAGATTCTCCACCATCAGCTCCAGGGATGCAGCCTGATTAGCCTCCCCAAGATCTCTGATGTTCTCTATGGTCCGGGAGAGAACCACCTTTAGAAATCGAAATGGAGTGGTCGAGCCCTTCAAGGCTAGTGAAAGGCATCAACTCAAGCTCTTGAAGAACCTATCGACTAGCTCCGCCACAAACTATTTCTCCCCTTCATTCACCCTCGGCGAGTGGGTAATCCCTGATGGAGAAGTCTCCATGGGTTTAGTGGTGATGACTGTCAAAGGGTCACGAAAGAAGTCATGAGCAGAGCAGAAGAGACAATCAACCGAGGTGGCATCTCCATGGATATAAGCATGCTGGCCACTGAGGAAGAAGCATCGGTGACTATCGTTGAAGAAGCTAGCTCAACAATCAATGTTGGAGAACTTGGGCTAGTGATCACGACCAGACCAGCGGTAGCTGGAGCCAAAGGCACATGCGTGATGGAGACTGGCTCACTAGCAGGTTTAGGCTGAGACTCGATCTGCTCCATTACCAGCATGGTGGAAGGAACAGACTCTGTCTCAACAATCACCATTGAATCGGTACTGGATGGGAGCCAATGTTGAATGATGTTATAATATAAAACATTTAGTCCTGTGAGATCTAGCATTTGAGGAGTAGTTGCCTCCTCCTGAGATGGCCCCGATATCAGAGCAGTCAGTGCAAGGGTCTCTGCAAAATTCTTAAGATCATAAATAGTATATGAAAATTGACTGCTAAAAAAATTTTTATGATCATTCTTGGAGGAGTTGAAGTTACAGTACTAGTAACCTCAGTGCTGATTACCTCACCAAGGGTAGCCTTGGTATAGGTATCCCTCAAGGTGATAGCCTTAGCAGTAGTTGTTTTAACCAGAGGGTAGCTTCAGAAAAGATCACCTTGTTGCAAGCCATGTCATCAGGGATAGTTTCAAGAGGAGTAACCTCAGTATCGATAATCCTGGTAATAACAACATCAATAAGGGCCTCCCTAGTGGCTGGCTCACCAGTTGGTGGCTCAGCAGTTGTCCTCTCATCTTTATGGCCCTCCAAGATCTCCACATTCTCAGTCTCATCTCCTTAGATGACAACCTTACCCTTACTAGAAATAACTAGAAATAGTGGTAGCCCCACCAGAAGGCATTACATCATATATTTATTCTTTGAGGCCTTCAGGGCTGAAATAAGTCACCTCATCTCCTTCCCAGTAGCTGAAGAGATCATCGAGAACTTCTTCTCCCCCACCTGCTGCTTCCTTACCTGCATTCGAGATTAAAAAGCAAAACATTTAGTCATGAAAGTAAAGAAGAAAAAGAAAAACTATGCAAAGATAGAGAGATGGTCTTACTAGAGGCCTGAGCCGTCTCCCCTGAGTCTCCTCCTGAATGAATGGTTAGATCAAAGGACCAGGGGAGGAACATGCACTACCAACTCACCCTCTGTAGTTGGAGAGGCCTCGTGGCATGTTGGCGAGATTTCTTCACCACTTGCTTCTTTCTAGGTTTAGGAGAGGGAGAATCCTTGCGCTTCTGCTTCAAATGGGCGTGAGAATTTTTCTCTTCCTCTTCTTCTTCCTCAATCGGGGCTATGCCTGCCTCACTAGGAGCTCCTCGAATAGCTCCATCGCCTGTAACATCTTCAAAATGAGGGCTCTCGGCATCTGAGGCTTCGCTGCCAGCTTCAGCTAAGAACTCTGGGAGCCCGGTACCTGAACCCGCTTCTCTTGATCAAGCTCTGTCACATTCTGTCTCATCCATTTAGAAATGAATTTGATTCCTGACGAGTTGATATTGAACTCTAGCGGGTTGGAGTTTGAAGCTTGGTACTATTGGCAGAATCCTAACGTTGTCAGAAGATTAGGAGTTCTCAGTGGCATGCATGGTCGGGCCTAGATGCAGCCGATGATGAAGTATCTCCAGTCTCTTGCAACATCAATCAGGCTACCTATGAACGCCAGGTGAGAGTTAGGGTTGTCGACATAGAGCTGGTCATAGTCGAACTGTCACCTGAAGCGGCTGGGTAGCAAGACTTCAAGTAACATACGTCCCCGCAACATTATAACAAGTTGGACAGTCTGATGTTGACCAACCATTTGAATATACCTTACCCCAGTGAAGATACCCTGTCTCCGACGTCGCGAAATTCTTCACCATACTCATCACCTGGAATGTGAGGGAAGCAATGAAAGAGGCTATATGAATCGTAGTGGCGTATCAGCTTTCAGACCCCTGCCAAGTACTTCCGCTCCCACTGGGAACTCTCAAAGCGTTGAAGATGAGCGAAGTCTGGCTGGATGATGGTTGGATAGTGCAAGGTGAACAACACCATCAAGTACGTGTAAGGTAGCTCCATTCTAGGACACAGTTTGTCACAGGGTTAAACTTGTCCATTTCCCCTCTTTGTGGTTGGTGGCCTGCAAAATGCCTCTGTCAACGCCCAGAGACCACGTTGGATGTAGCATACCATGGCGGGGAGCAGTCCGAGGGGACGGCCATAGACTAGTTGAATGGCCGAGAGAGCACCAAAGGGGATGAAATCACACACTTCTTCAGCCATACTGACAAGAAGCGTGCCAGAAGGGCTTTCCGAGACATAAGTTATTTCGCCTGGTTATGAAAGCTCTTGAACTTATCACCCTTCTTGTAGATTTTGTCATCTTCTCCCATAACGAAGTCTCCATGCCCGCTGGATGCCATCACCCAGGTGATATCTTCCTCTGCCACTAGGAATTGATTCTCCTCCGGGGCATCCTTCAAAATCGGGGACATGTTGTCTGCCCAGACCTTCATCTTGCTCACATTTCCTCAGGCATTATGGATATCGAGGCAGATGTAAAAGTGGAAAGTCAGCTTTCTGTATGTCTCGAACAAGGTCAGGTATTTCTTCTCCAGCTGCTTCAACTCAACCGCGCACAAGAAGTACTCCTTGAAATCACCTAGAGGGGGGGTGAATAGGTGATAATGCTAATCTATGAACTAAATGCGGAATTTAAAAACTAATTGCAAATTACACTCAAGTGCAACCAACAAGTGATGCACACAACCAAGCAAGTATATGATGTAGCAATATGCACAAAGTAAAGAGAGAGAGAGAGAGAGAGTAGAGTAAGAGTCAATGGAACAAGCGCAAAAAACAAGATATGTTTCGAGGTTCGAGCACCCAGCTCTACATTCCCGCCTTCACCCAGAAGGATTTTAAGTCCACTAGCTTGTCCACAAAGGACTCCCACAAAGGGAACCTCCACCGAGGATTTGGGGCAATAACAATTACAAGGAGTACCCAACTCCTCTCCTTACAAACACAACCTCCTCCTTGAGGCACAACTCCAAGCCAACAAACAATCACCTCACAACTTGAGGGATTAGCACTAAGCTTACACAAGGATCACCTCACAACTTGAGGGATACAACCCAAAGGCACAAAGCCAAGCAAAGATTGGGTTTACAACTTGGTGGTCTAACAAACAACCACAAACAATCTCTTTCTCCCACACAAAGATCCTATAGAATAAGAAAGTAGATGTAGCTCAAGTGTGGAGAAAAACCAATGGAATGGAAATCAAAATCACAAAGAAAAATCCTTGGGAAAAACTAGAAACCAAGATGAATAAGTTCAATCAAACACTTTCCCAAAAACCCTTTTTTTGATTTTCCAAACCCTAGCAAAAACACCAAATAGATTGTTCAATTTAACTCCAAAAACTTCTTTTGATTGCTGTGAAAACACAGAGAGTAAGGAAAAATTCGCCCAAAAAATCTTGGAGAAAACAGGCCATTAATGGGGTATATATATGTCCCCAGAAAAATATAGCCGTTGGCAGCCAAATCTGCCAAAAATGGCCTACCGGTCCAACGGTCACATTTTGACCGTTGCCAGCTACCGGTCGACCGAAACAAACAGAGAGCAACCTGCTTTCAGTCGGTCGACCGTGCGGTCGACCGGCCCATGGGGCAGCCAGCGTGCACGTATCCGTGCACGTCGGTCGACCGCTACGGTCGACCGGCTACTTGGTGCGGTCGACCGTCCGGTCGACTGACCTAGCCTGGCAGTGGCTATTCTGTTCTGAAAACATGTTATTTATTATCCAATAAATTTCCATAAAACCTCCAAAAATCCACAAAAATAGTTTTCTCATTTTACATTGATATATAAACATGTGATAAAGATTACAATACAAGATTCAAACATTTTGAACTATTTTTGTGTTATGGAAAAATTACCGAAAACCAAAACCTGTATTTTTCCAAACTTAGACTTTTCAAATAAACTTTGTCCAAACCTCATCCAAATACAAAAACATGATATTAAAAACATTTAGGCATGATGTATATGGATATAATCCAATATACATGAAACATATATATATCATAGTTTTTGTTTATAATTCCAAAAATAAGTTTTGTTAACACAAAACCTAAACCACATGAATAGGTATATCAAAGTAAGTTTGTCTAAATAGTTGAAGCATGCATGTATATAGAACAAATCTAATATACACTAAACCATGTAAGCTTGTTTTGATATAATATCTATTCATGAAAACCAAGATCGGTTAAACCATAAACCAAAACCAATATTCAAAACATGAAACGTGTGTGTTGTGAACTTGAGCATATCATACTATTCTAATCTTTACAATTTGGATCTAAACACAAAACTAAACTATGTACCGATGTCTTCTTGTAGAGCGCCGTCTCCAAGTTGACTCGATCCAAAACTTGATTCACCGAGCTTGACTTCTATGAGTGCTAGATATCATCTTTGATGCTCGGGCTCTTGAATCATCATGTGAAAGCTTCTAAACCATCTTTGTTGAAGCTAATCACCAACTAATATCTTGGTTAATAATCTGAAACTAAATATCACAAGATAATTAGTACACATAACTACATGAGTTAATCATCATCAAAACTAGAGTGAAAGGCCTTTGGGCCAACAATCTCCCCCTTTTTGATGATGACAAAACTCATGGAGTTATATATGCATGGATTAAAGTTAAGCTTCAAAGAAGCTCCCCCTTAACTCATGCATATGAAATAAACAATAAATATGCAATGAATATTAAACATGAAGCATGCATAGATGTATATAAACAATAAAAAAGGCTCTAGATACCAATGAAATTTTCAAGACATGCTCTAGATACCAATTAAACTTAATATATGCAAAAACATAAGTATGCATATAAAACTCAAATTCTTCTCCCCCTTTTTGTCAATCATCAACAAAGGGGTTAAAGACAAAACAAATAAAATATTCTTTTCTCTTTTTGTTCAAAAACAATGAATCAATACGGGTAAATCAAAGCACACAAAAAATGTTCTCCCCCTTTTTGTCTAAAACAAAAACAATGTCAATAAGGGGTCAATTCAATTATGATACCAATTAAAAATGTATCAATGAAGTGCATATTGATACCAATTTAAAAGTGAAACTATACCAATTGTAAAAGAAAAATCTTGATACCAATTGATAAGTAAACAAACAACATTCCAATTGTAAATAAATAATCTTGATACCAATTGAAATTAAACATTACAAATTTTGAATTTCTAAACATAAATCTTGATACCAATGGAAATTAAACATTACAAATTTTGAATTTCTAAAACATAAATCTTGATACCAAATGAAATTATTATTCTTTAAAGTATATAAACAAATTTGATTTTGATATCTTATGCTTTAAATCAAAACTTTTAATCATAAAGTGTGGGAGTAAAAGAAATACCAATTGAAAGATGAAATACAAGTTTTCTCCCCCTTTATGAAATACCAACTAAAACTATGATAAAGCTTGTATATGGATACTAATTGAAAACTAATCAATTGAAACAAAGTTGAAACTCAAGTTTAGCATAAACATATATATATATGTATGAAAAAATTTTGATACCAATAGAAATTGATGCCATTGAGATGTAAGCATACATATATAAAAACAATATATGAGTATACAAAAATGTTAATATTGATACCAATTGAAAGAATCCAATGATACCAATTGAATAACAATAAAATCAAGTGTATATCTCATATTACTAATCCTCCCATTTCATGCACATGTTAAAAAGAATTTTCAATGTTAAGCATACAAGGCATGGTCGCCCAACCAACCGCCCGTAGAAGGTAGGGTTTTCAAAAATAGGTTTGAAAATGTAGTATGTTTGAAAATCTCTACCAAAGTGAAGAATACGAACTAGTTGTAGGAAAAACTTTTAAACTAGTACGAAATCCTTCAAGTAAGGAATAAAACAAAATTATTTTTCATGAAACACATGTAAATCACATGATCACTAAACACTCAAAATCCATAAAGCCCATGTCATAGTCTCATGAAAACAAATTATGAGTAAACTAATAAAGTGAGTGAATAAGTGTTATGTGACACATATCAACATGAAAATATTCAATTAAGCTCATGTGAAATTCCAAAAAAAAAAAACATTAACACATGAAAAACTAAATTTTTTTTCCAATTGAAATCACCTAAAAACATGAAAATCATGAAAATCACCAAAACGATTTAAACTTCAAGGCATATGTATGTCATGTACAAACTAAAGTATACATACGTATCCTAAACACAAAGAGTCCACAAAGGTATATGCATGAAGGCACGTGGCTCAAAGGATGTATATGTATAGTCAATAGTTTAGACAAGATGGACATATACATGAAGTTAAAAACATAATCATAAAAACATATCCAAAATGGGAATATAGGTTAAAATGCATGAATCATCAAAACTAGACTATACAAGTACATTTCATGGGTACGAATAGGCATTTAAGTACAAACATATATAAAGATTTATTTGTAGCCCATTCTATGTACAAGTATGAATCCTAGTTTTCATGAAAACTAACATCTAAACGTATATACAAAACATGAGGCATAAAACAAAAATCATAAACATCCATATGATCATTATGAAGATGCATGTGCATTAGATCTAGGGCATACACATTAGTTTAAACAAGATGAGAACACTAAATATAGATCCATATAAAAACATGGGTGTCTCAAGTAACTAACAAGTATATTACTAATCTAATGAACATGGCATAAGCATAATGAACACTAAAACATAGCATGCTATAAAACGATGAACATGAAAAGCATGCAAATATAAACGGGAGTTAGAGTTAGATACCAAAATCGATGAAGGCACCTCTCTAGTTCTCCAAACCATGGAGGTTTTCTCCACCAAACACTTCCCTTGAAAGTGATGCATCCAAAATTGATTCTCTTTAAGCTTGGAACGCATCCACTTTAAGGCACCAAGACTCTCACGTAATGCGAGAGCTCCCACCTACATCAAAAAGCATAGAGGTGGTCTTTGGTACCCATTTTCTTGTGGGTCCACGGGGAGTTAGTATCTTTTCTAACCCAAACAAAATTAGTTGCTAAATTTTCATCATATAAGCGATCATAATAAAATCTAGCAAGGTGGCCTTTTCGACCACAATGTGTACAGTGTACACGTGCGCATACAAGTGATGGTGATGACCGTTGGAAGCATGTGTATGCCGTGAAGGGTGTGCATGCAAAGATGAAACTTGTTTCTTACGAACCAAGGTTTCCAAGCGTGTATGATCCAAAGCACATTGGCTCAAAGTGGAGCCTAAACAATCAACACTTTTTTTCAAATCATTTATGTCATTTTCAATGCTAGAAGATAAAGTGGAGTAAACAATAGAAGTGCTAGATGAAGCTACACTAGCATGGCAAACATGGGAATCTATATCACATTTTAAAGATTCATTTTTCTTTAAAACCAAATCCAATTCTTTTGTAATGGAATCAATATCATTTTTCAAAACAAGGTTATCTTTTAAAACACATCTAATTTAGAAGATAAAACCTCATTGTTTTTCACAACATCATCAAAATCATTTTTACTTTTCAAAACCTCATTCTCATTTAGGGCAAGGTCTAGTTGAGATCTTAGTGAGTCACGTTCACTAGTAATCTCTTCCTTCTCTTGCAAAACCAATTCAAATGTTGAGCATAAATCCTTCATTTCTTCTTTTAATTCAAATGATTCTTTTTGAAAAGATCATATTTTTCCACAAAATTTTCAAGCTTTTGAGCAAGTTCCAAATTTAAAGATTGAACTTCTAAGCATCCATAGCAATAAGAACTAGAGCTATCATCTAGTTGAGATTCCGATTGTACCTCAAGGGAGTTCTTCCCTTGGACCATGAGGCAATGCTCGTCGGACATGTCTCTCTTAGATCTCCTTATCTTGTTAATGATCCTTGGAAGCTCGGGAGATGTCAATATGCTTCAAACTGCAAAAGCCGAATCATAATGATCAAACACATGTAAAAGATCATCATTAAGAGATTCTCTAAGTGTCTTAAGTGCAAGTGCATTGGCCTTTCTATGTTTGCTAGCATTTGGGTAGGATTCTTGAGTAGTGGCTTGATAAACTAGATGTCCTAGGCCTTTTAAATGACAACTCATCTTAGCCTTCCAATCATCATGTCTAAAGAAGTCAAACATAGGAGGGCTATCCATGAGTGTAAACTAAATGTGTGCAAATGAAAATGCAAATGAAGATTAGCAAACTAAGATCTCACTCCTAGGTGGTTAAACCTAAATATCAGGAGCGTAGGCTCTGATACCAATTGAAATCACCTAGAGGGGAGGGGTGAATAGGTGATAATGCTAATCTATGAACTAAATGCGGAATTTAAAAACTAATTGCAAATTACACTCAAGTGCAACCAACAAGTGATGCACACAACCAAGCAAGCATAAGATGTAGCAATATGCAAAAAGAAAAGAGAGAGAGAGAGTAAGAGTAAGAGTCAATGGAACAAGCGCAAACAACAAGATATGTTTCGAGGTTCGAGCACCCAGCTCTACATCCCCGCCTTCACCCAGAAGGATTTTAAGTCCACTAGCTTGTCCACAAAGGACTCCCACAAAGGGAACCTCCACCGAGGATTTGGGGCAATAACAATTACAAGGAGTACCCAACTCCTCTCCTTACAAACACAACAACCTCCTCTTGAGGCACAACTCCAAGCCAACAAACAATCACCTCACAACTTGAGGGATTAGCACTAAGCTTACACAAGGATCACCTCACAACTTGAGGGATACAACCCAAAGGCACAAAGCCAAGCAAAGATTGGGTTTACAACTTGGTGGTCTAAAAAAACAACCACAAACAATCTCTTTCTCCCACACAAAGATCCTATAGAATAAGAAAGTAGATGTAGCTCAAGTGTGGAGAAAAACCAATGGAATGGAAATCAAAATCACAAAGAAAAATCCTTGGGAAAAACTAGAAACCAAGATGAATAAGTTCAATCAAACACTTTTCCCAAAAAATCCTTTTCTTTGATTTTCCAAACCCTAGCAAAAACACCAAATAGATTGTTCAATTTAAGTCCAAAAACTTCTTTTGATTGCTGTGAAAACACCAGAGAGTAAGGAAAAATTCGCCCAAAAAATCTTGGAGAAAACAGGCCATTAATGGGGTATATATAGTCCCCAGAAAAATATAGCCGTTGGCAGCCAAATCTGCCAAAAATGGCCTAACGGTCGACCGGCCAACGGTCACATTTTGACCGTTGCCAGCTACCGGTCGACCGCCCGGTCGACCGAAACAAACAGAGAGCAACCTGCTTTCAGTCGGTCGACCGTGCGGTCGACCGCCCATGGGGCAGCCAGCGTGCACGTATCCGTGCACGTCGGTCGACCGCTATGATCGACCGGCTACTTGGTGCGGTCGACCGTCCGGTCGACCGACCTAGCCTGGCAGTGGCTATTCTGTTCTGAAAAACATGTTATTTATTATCCAATAAATTTCCATAAAACTTCCAAAAATCCACAAAAATAGTTTTCTCATTTTACATTGATATATAAACATGTGATAAAGATTACAACATAAGATTCAAACATTTTGAACTATTTTTGTGTTATGGAAAAATTACCGAAAACCAAAACCTGTATTTTTCCAAACTTAGACTTTTCAAATAAACTTTGTCCAAACCTCATCCAAATACAAAAACATGATATTAAACAACATTTAGGCATGATGTATATGGATATAATCCAATATACATGAAATATATATATATCATAGTTTTTGTCTATAATTCCAAAAATAAGTTTTGTTAACACAAAACCTAAACCACATGAATAGGTATATCAAAGTAAGTTTGTCTAAATAGTTAAAGCATGCATGTATATAGAACAAATCTAATATACACTAAACCATATAAGCTTGTTTTGATATAATATCTATTCATGAAAACCAAGATCGGTTAAACCATAAACCAAAACCAATATTCAAAATATGAAACGTGTGTGTTGTGAACTTGAGCATATCATACTATTCTAATCTTTATAATTTGAATCTAAACACAAAACTAAACTATGTACCGATGTTTTCTTGTAGAGCGCCGTCTCCAAGTTGACTCGATCCAAAACTTGATTCACCGAGCTTGACTCCTATGAGTGTTAGATATCATCTTTGACGCTCGGGCTCTTGAATCATCATGTGAAAGCTTCTAAACCATCTTTGTTGAAGCTAATCACCGACTAATATCTTGGTTAATAATCTGAAAAATATCACAAATAATAAAGATATAGTACGCATAACTACATGAGTTAATCATCATCAAAACTAGAGTGAAAGGCCTTTGGGCCAACACTCCTCGTATGGTATAGAACCCATCGAGAGATTGGATACTTCCCACATCTCGTGCAACGCCAGCCCCAACTTACCGACGGGAGTGAAGAAGGTCCCCAAAGTTAGACAATACAACTCGAAGATGGTGTAGAAGTTGAGAATGGTTTTTTTGTCCTGTAGGATGTTGCCCTAACTGCTTCATAGAGTCTGAGTTTCTTGAGGTCTTCACCAAAATACTTCAGGACATACAGCTTAACTCTCTGCACCATGGCTTCTAAGCAGGATGAACCCAACCTGAGACCCTGAAGTTTGTGGTCGGGTAGTTACCATGGACCTTGGTAGACTGGTTAATGAATGTTTGTACCATTGCCGGATTCTCTCCCACTGGGATGTCTTGACCAACTTTGCCACGGTACAGACTGTTCTGAAGTGATTGTAGTCATAAAGTGTTAGGACCTACTTGCATTTTCTCTGTGCACCAAATCGCAGACCAGCTCATCTTCTTTGGCATCGTTACTGATTGGAAGAATGAAAGAGGTAAGTGTCGCTTGCTCGACGGAAGGTGATCCTTCTTTTCCCCAACAGTGAATATCCACTGACACTCCCCAAAAAAAGTTGTTGGTTAGTGTCAGGTATCGTATCCCAAACATAAAGTCTGACTTCTGGTACACCACCCTGTTATGATCTTCAAGAGGGGCGGTGGTCAAGATACAACTCATGGTGCGTTGATCAGCTGCGAGAAGTAAGGCATCTCGTTCAGGTGTGCTTCAATCACTGAAAAGAGAAGCCTGACTTGGAATTGGAAATACATGCTCCCATCCATTCCTCTTACCGATTCGAACAGAATGTCAGCAGACTAGGAGTATAATGCATTATAAAATGAGTAAAAACAAGCATGCTAGCATCCAAAAAAGGAAAGAAACATGTAAAAGTCCTCAAGTCTTAGCTGTGCACAATAGGTTACTAAGGCTTTGCTTTGCTCAGAGAAGCTAAGTCCTAGCCTCACCTAGCAAGCTAAAGTCTAGCTCAGCATAGTCTGCTAGGGCCTCACCTCAGTAAGAAAAAAGCTAAAGCATAGCTTCACCTGCAAGGCAAGCTAGCATCGCCTAAGAGGCTAAGGCACAACTTCGCCTAAAAGGCAAGCTAGCCTTGCCTGAAAGGGAAATCATAGCTTCGCCCCCAGAGACGAGCTAACGTCGCTTGAGAGGCTAAGGCATAGCATTTCCTAAAGAGCTGACAAGAAAGATTTGTCTTAGCTTCACATAAAGGCTAGCTTTGCCATGAAACTTCATCTTCTTGAAAGCCCTGAGGGCTAGCTTCGCGGTAAAGGTGAAAAAGAAACCCTCGAGTTCCTAAAATTTGCCAAGCAAAATTGAGAGGGAAACAAATCCATAAGTTCATCAGAATTAATTCAAAGGAACATGGATTCCCTAAGATTACCATGTGAGGCAGATCTAATAAAAAATTGGCTCTAAAATTTTTTTTTAAAGGGAAGAAAAATTCCTACGGCGATGGGCGCTCAATGGCTGACGAAGGCGAAGTAGTCGCCTGAGAGGATTCCACCTCCTTCCCTAGGCATTGTTTAGGGGCCATAATCTTGTTCAAAGAGATGATTGGGAGGGTGAAACCCAAGTGCTATGTTTTGAACACGAAAAGAAGGAAAACTCTTGAGTAAAGCTTGAAGATAAACAGAGAAAGTAATTTCTATAAGGACTGTAAAAGTCCTATTTATAGGCCTCATAGCCTAACTTTGCAGCTGCCGCTTCATTTCTGAAGCACAGGTGAAGGTAAAGAACTCAAGTGCTTCACCTAAAAGTGGTAGTCCTCGCTTCAATTTTGAAACACAGGTGAAGTTAAGCACTAAATGTGCTAATAAGTGAAGATACCAATTTTACTTCACTTTGCAAGAAAGTTAGCCCATAGGGGCTCCAACGGCATAGATGTTCAGTAGCCATGCAGCAAAACTAGAATCCAACTAGCTTAGCCAAATCATAGTCTCACCATGTGGGAAAAGCTAAACCTATTTTTTTTGGATCTTTCTCAAAAAAAAAATAGCATGCTAATGCTATACTTCAAACAGGTTTGAACACCCAAAGAATTCAAAGTATTTTGAAATTCAAAGCAGTCCATTCCAAATTTGCGAAAACTTTGAAGGGGTTTTGGTTGACAATTTGAAAAGATAAATTCCTAGATAGTATTTCAACCGGTAGGAACAATGTCTAACTTATTGATATTTGCAAAAGACAAGTCATAGACAAGCTGACGACTAGTTTCTGTCCGACCTTGAGAGACAAAACAGTGACTTGGACCCTACCGATCTAGTGAAGCAGACAGTAGGCCAAGTATTGCCTTTGAAAGGGCCTAAGCAGGCCTATAAGGCTAAGTTTGTTTAACACTTAGCCTCGCATGAATCCAAAGGGCTAGCTTCGCCTAAGAGGCTATCTTTGCCTAGCTTCGCCTTGAAGCGTAGCACAACTCTATTAAAAAAGCTAACTCTTAATTTTGCTTGAAGCTCTTCACAGCTCTACAGTGAGCTAGCTCTTAGTTTCACCTAGAGATTTTTATAGCTTTGCCTGAGGTTTTACTTATCTCCGCAGAGAGCTTTGATTCAGTTTCGCTTTAAACTTTAATTCAGCTCCACAGAGAGCTAATTCTTAACTTTGCATGAAGATAGGTTCGCTTGAAGCTCTGTGACAGCTCTGCTTGAAGCTTTACTCAGCTCTGCTATGGGCTTTTAGGTCATTAATTGACCAATTTAATTAGTGAATTAACCCCACAACTTTAGTGGGTTAATGCCACTTTAAGTGGGCAGTTACACCCGCCTACTTTATCCCACATTAAGTGGAGATCGCCAAGACAAACGGCTATTATAGGCTCGCATGAGTCTATTTAGCTTCACGTGAGGCCTACTTTCAGCTTCGCATGAAGCTTTCTAGCCTCGTGTGGAGCCTGTCTGAGCCTCGCGTGAGGCTAACAGACTGTTACCAGTCTTGCTGAATTTTAGGGGCAGTTACACCCCTCCCAGGGTATAAATAGCTTAGTGCATGGATGAGCTCAGGGCTGCGTTTTTTCTTCAAAGAGAGAAAACTTTGCTGCTTGAGCTTTGGCAAATATAGAGATCATTCCCTAGCTTTCAAGCTTTCAGAGATTTAGTTCTCTAACTCAGGGTGCTAATTTCCTACAATCTTTCACTCTCAAAAAATTCCTGAAACCAGGCGAGAAGAAAATTCTCAAGATGTAGTACTTGAAGACCTAACGCTCGCATCGTCAATGAGACAAAGCGATTGAGTGCTGATCAGACTTCCACCAGCACACTTTCCTAGAAACTCTAGAAGTAAACACTTGTAATTTTCCTTTTAGTTACTTGTAATTTCTCTTCAAAAATTTTGTAAGTTTTTCTTTTTAACTATCAATGGAAAACAGAGGCGAGAGTCTTCGCGAATGGCCTTTACTGTCGGGGTCAGGGCCTCTGACTAGTAGAATGGTTTCGCACAAGTTAAATATCCGAGTGAGTAATCCCAGATATATGCAGTTAGAGAGGGACCTGGCAGTTGCCATTGTCGGAGAAGGACCTCGGGTCGGGTTTGAACTCGGGACTAGACCCAAGGCTCTCTCTTTGGACCCGCAATGGGCCAGCCAGTATATCGAGTTTGTTGTTCGCTTAAGGCGTTCCTGATGCAATGGGACACGTGTCAAGATCTTGACGAGGGTCAAAAGCTAACCACTACAAGATGGTTAGATTTTTTTAATTTTCTATAAAAGGATAAAGTGTCAAATTTCCTAAACTAAATAACATGCAGAAGTTGAATATCTCACTTCTTTGATCTAGTTGAAATTCCTAATTAGGGTTTAGAGAGCATAATGAAAATTACCTAGAGGGGGTGTCACGGTCCCCGATTTAAATCACCAAATTTACTTTAGTCCAATCCAATTACGCTAATCAATCACATAATCTTATAACCATCTATGAATTCATCAAAAAAATTCGACAACATCTCCTTCATAATATGGAGTCTACCCTAATACATCAATGCATACTAATCTGGTCTTAAAATAGATCATAAATACATATACAACATCCCACATAGTTATAACTGAATTTCAACTTGACGTTTCCTACTTACATAAATATTCAATTATTACTTATTTCAGCTCATCAATCTCAAAAAATAATCCAACTCAATGAAAAAGGATCCACAAAATCGTTCCAAAATTTTAATTAAGAAAAAATGAACTATACATAATTCTTAACATGTATCAATACAGATCCAACATACTCTGCACTATAACCACTAATCTGCGCATAACCAACATGTTCATACAAGTAGGGATTCAAGTTTATCAATAACAACATTTAATGTCCATCCAGAGTATTTGACGATAATCTGGTGTCATGCTCCTAAAAATCCTTCAGTTGTATCCCTTATTTGCCTTGACCTAAAAATATTTAGTCTGAGGGGGGTGAGCTCAACGGCTCAGTGAGTAGAGTAATTCATAGTTCATCATGATATTAACAGTGTGCAATGTACAAGATACATGAAAATATGGTGTACATGATATGTGATAAATGAATGTCATAATTTGATTTTCTATATACTTCGACTTATTGTTCAATTGGTATTAATATATGTATAAGTATCCAGTGTCAGTGTCTTTATTTCAATTTAATAGTTCCATATTATGATGTCTAAATTATCATACATGGTAACACATCCAACATACCCATAGTACACACACACACATATGTCACACATACATATAAATCACACATGCACATTCATTCTCAATCGTTTGTAAAGATGCTAATATATATGTGTGTGTGTACATATATATACATATATATGTACACACACACACACATATATATCTATACACATATATATGTATGTGTGTGTATATATATATATATATATATATATATATATATATATATATATATATATATATATATATATATATATATATATATATATATATATATATATATATATATATATATATACATGTATGTGTGTGTGTGTACATATATATATGTATATATATACATACACACACACACGCACACACACATAATACCATTGTCTTCGCCCTCCGCTCGTGCAATATGTGTCTCTTCCTCCATTAATATATTTATATAGCTAGGGGTGGCAGACGGGTCGCGACCCGCCAGACCCGATCCGACCCGACCCGACCCGAAGTTAGCGGGTATGGGTTTGGGCTAATCGGGTTTGAGTCATAATCGGGTCGACCCATCTGACCCGATTATTAAATGGGTCGGGTCGACTCGAACCTGCCAGACCCGCTTGACCCGCCAGACCCGATTATTCTCTCCTCCTTCTCGGCCTCCTCCCCTTGATCTCCTCCTCTACCGCCCCCGCCTCCCCCCTCGCCTAAATGAAATTGTCAAAAAATATGCGTAAGACTAGTTTTGAACCCGTGGCCTCTAGTGTGTGGAGTTTAGTGTGATGACTAACTATACCACCCAACAATTTAGTAATAAAGTGTAAAGAAATTGTATTTAAAATTTAATAATCGGGTCAAATGGGTCGGGTCGGGTCGGGTCTGAATTTTTGACCCGTATAATAATCGGGTCGGGTCGACCTGACCCGATTATTATATGGGTCGAGCAGTAATCGGGTCGGGTCGACCCAACCCGACCCAATTGCCACCCCTATATATAGCACCATCTTCGCACTCCGCCCGTGTAATACGGGTCCTTTCTCAAATAACGCAATATATATATATAATATTAATATCATAGTAAATATTATGTAATAATTTTATATTATAATAATTAAAGTGGTTAACAATTGTTTAATAAAAGAAAGAAAAAAAAGAGAATTGTAATGAAATAAATTGGATTAGACCCAAACCGCTGTAAGATGGCTTATCACTTAAAAATAAAATGAAAATAAAAAGTGCCATATTTTTGCGAAGACCAAGTTTTGAACCCAAGTACCCAAGCCCAAGAGCCCAATGACTTTACAAAGGGCCACACTTATTTGTGGTGCATACTCTCACACTTTTTTATTTAACCCCTACTACAGTAACTTTAAGTCCCCCACTTTCTCTCACTCTCTCTAACTTCTCCATTTTCTCTCCCACATGTTTTCACTCTCTACAACTTCCCCTGACCTTAAGGCCCAAATTTCAGAGTGAGTTTATAGGTAGAGGGATTTATAAATACATCATTCATCTTTACAAAACTCTAGAATAAAGAAAAAAAAAGAAGAGAATACCCTACTCTCTACACCCTCTCCTCTAAATCACCTCTCAAACTCAACTAGAGAATATCAAAGTTTTGTTGGACATGGAGGGGACTTATTCAAACTGAAGGAAAGCATTTCTGATAAGTAAATCTCAAACTATGAGATTTTATTTTCGTTTAGACATTCCATCAAATAGGTTGTGTACGTTAGTTAATAGATTTAATTTCACCATGAAAAACATATGCTAAAATCCGAATAAAACTATGTAGAACACCTAAGGCATGCCCCTTAATTATTATAATTTTTGAGATTTTTTATGCAAAAATAAGAACAAATACTGCTATCGGCCAGGCGAGGCCGAGAGCTGGCCTGGCCAGACCCAGGCCAGGGCTTGGGTCTATTTTACAGACCAGGGTTCCGGTCTGTTTTACAGACCCGAACCCGCCCCATTATAAAAATAAATAAATAAATAAATAAATTTTAGAAAAGAAAGGAAATGAAAAAAATGAAAAAAATTAAATTAAATTAAATTCAAAAATTTTACTATAGCATAATTACTGTAGCAAATTACTGTAGTAGGCCCAGACCCAAACTTGATATTGTAGCAGACCCGTTACTATAGCAACAGACCCGTTATGAATTATTAATTTATTTTACACTTAAATTAATTTAGAAAAATCCAGAAAAATCAGAAACCCAGAAAAATTCCTGTAAAATTAGAAACTAAAATGTGACTCTATTTTTGTGGTCATATCCTTAGAATAGCTTAAGATTAAATATTTTTTATAATTATTATTTAAATTGAATGTAGATTACTGAGTTAATTTGCAAATTCTATATTCGGATCCGTGACGATCTCAGGTGAGTGTTTTTAACTATATGAGTATATTTTATCACTTCAAAATTTTATAATTTATGCATTTATTTATTTAAAAGCAATTGTTTGATTGTTAATTTAGAATTTCAAGCATGTAAATAATTAGAAAATTGTAATGTTCATGAAATAATTTTAGTGATATATTTTTCTCTGTAATATTATTTATTTTATGCATGTAACCATTTTATATGTTGTAGATGAATAATTATAAATTTTGAAAATAATATTGTGAAATTATTAAATGGTTGTTTTTTGAGAAAATGGATTAAAAATAATTATTAATACAAAAAATACAGAAAATTAAATAAATCATCTTGAATATTATATTGGATTAACTTATGATATTTAAATGGTTATGCATGTATATCATATGAAATTAAAGAATTTGTGTTACCGAAATTACTGAAAAAAATATTGTTGCCATGTATACTTTGATATACACATTGATACTGATTGAGTCCAGTTATTTAGGTAATACTGACATTTAAATACTTTCACTGTGTGAGAAAATTGATAGAGGAGACGGTATCGGTGTTTTGGGTGGACCTAGGATATAGGTTGTGTAACAGAAATGAGGGTTCCACTGCAGAGTTTCCGGGGATGACTGGCATCCATCTAATATTACTACTGTTACTCTTACTGTTACTGAGTACCTAGCGGTACGGGCCTGGTTCAGCGCCAGGCATCTGGGGCCGTGGTCCCGGGTATGTACGTGACCCACCTAAATCATAGAACCCATCTCTATCTATCAATTTCAAATAACAATATTCAATAATATACTTCTGATGATAAATTACAGTATATAAATATAGTAGACATGTAAATGTTAAACTGTTAACATATATCACACTTATGCATATTTATCTTATATCTTCTGATGTAATGCATGTTTTGATATTAGTGATGTCTTGAGTTCTATATACGTACTTGTTATTGCATCCTTCCCCTTTTTTTCACTCACTAGGTCGCTTATTGACAACCCTGAGTTTACTTGCTCAAATCCAAGTTCAAAAGCACCTCAGGACCAGGAGTACTTCAAGCACGTGGCAGAACTTCAGGGGTAATGTTTCATCTAGTTTTAGATGTGAGGATATTATATTTTATGTACTTTATTTTCCTTAATGTAATAATGTAAACTTTTGTGACATTTTGTACTTGTGTAGTAAAGTTGGAATATATAGTAACTTTAGTGTATTGAACTTTCTTGTATTGAGGCTTAGCGTATTAATAATAATACGTCGCCGTCTCTCGTCGCGTACCCGCAATCGTGTATCTTGGTTAGCGGGGCGTGACATATATATAAGAAATCATATATCATGTACATCATTTCATATGCGAGAGTAATAACACTCCCAGTTAGATTTTATTCTTAAAGGATTATTCACACGAATCGTTTAATCAAACATGTCACCGATGTATGTCATGCACATATATCAAGTAATATATACCCATCACATTCATCTCAAACATAATGACTTCTATTCAGTAATGTACATATCAATGCCTTTTTATAGCACATTTCAGAGTTCTATGTTAAATAAATTCACATTCATTAGAAATCACATTTTTATAATTATTGTATAATTTAATACAATTCATTAGAAATCCCACTCTGAAAGTACTCCTAGAGGGGTGAATAGGTGTAATGCTAATCTAATGACAAATAATACAGAATTAAAACTTTACGCTAACACAATATATATCCAAAGAGTAAAGCCGAATTCCCGGTGAAGGGCTCTAGAACTTCTCCTCAAGATTCCTCTAGACTAAGAGTTGAGGTGCTTCAATAGCTCTCTTGGTTCAATACAAGTGTGAGCATACAAACAATATCAAGTATGAATAAGTGAACAATAATAGCAATGCAAGATATAAAGAAAGTAGAGTTTAAAGAGAGATTGCCAAATGCAAACACAAGGATATGTTTCGAGGTTCGAGCACCAAGCTCTATGTCCCTATCTTCACCTAGAAGGATTTCAACTCTCTCTACTAAAGATTCCATAAAAGATACAAACCCAATTCTCTATACAAAAGGAGGCACAAAGCCAAGGCTCAAACCCGATGCATAAAGCAATCACCTCTACACAAGAGGGAAAGCACAAAACCATTGCACAAAGCAATAGAGTGATTATAACACTTGGTGATCACAAAAATCACAAAAAACGCCTCTCACAATAGAAGATCGTAGAGGGTAGATTTTACAATGAAAAGCACAAGTGTGTGAGAAAACAAATTTTTGAAAGTTAAGCACAAAAGAAAATACTTGAGAAAACTTCTTGAATGATATAGAAAGTTTAAACTTGAAAGTTGAAATTCCCAAAACTTGTTTTCTTTGATTTTCCAAAACTTTGAAACCAAATAGAGATATGAATTTTTAGCTTAAAAACTCTTAAAAACTTGTTGAAAAACTCTGTTAAAAGTGAGAAAATTAGCTCTTAAAAATCTTGAGAAAATTCAAAAGAAACCACTATATATAGGCCAAATCCAAAACTAGTTGTTAGGCTCAAATCTAGGCCAGATCAACTTTGCAGTCGACCGGCGGATGGCTATATTTTTAGCCATTGGGGTTTTCCGGTCGACCGCCTGATCGACTGAGAGAAACCGAGAACTCTGCAGTTTCAGTTGGCCGAACTCTACTGCGATCGACCGTCCGGTCGACCAAGCTCTAGTTCCTTGGGTTTGTGCATGTCTGAGCACGTCGGTCGATCGTGCAGTAGACCAGCAGAGCAAGTAAGTACTGTGGTCGGTCGACCGTGCAGTCGATCAGCTCAGCCCAAAACCACATTTTTGAAATATTTAGACATCTTTTTAAAACCAGTTTAAATATCAATAAATCATAATAAATTCTATAAAATTAAATTCATATAAATACAATGAAGTACAAATATGTGAGATAAAAAATCAGCACAAATTACAAACATGTGAACCTATTTTTAAGATGAAGAATTTCAATCTAGAAACTAAAACATTATTTTCTGAAAGCTAACTTTTAAATGAAATCTGATTTTTTAAACAAATACAAATATAAGTTTTTCAAACAAATTTGAAGCTCAATAGTGTGTGGATCAAAATGATATGAACTTATTTTTGATGAAATACATTATATAAATCAAAACACACAACATAAATCGGTTAAACTGAAATCAAACTTTTGTGTGTGTGTAAGCTTGAGCAATCAAAGCTAATTTATTCTTTAGAAGAGAACTAAACTCACAAACTCTAAACTCAAGTCTTCTTGTAAATCTTCTTCTCTGAGTAGACTTGATCCAAACTTAATTCTTCGAGTTAGACTTTATCTCGGGTACTTGATATATTCTACAAGTTTGAGCTCTTAAATCACCATGTGTTAGCTTTAAAGAAGCTAAACACTAACTAAGATCTTGATGAATATCTGAAACTTAAGCACAACAAGATCATTAGTACTATAACTACATGAGTTAGTCATCATCAAAACTAAAGTGATGGGCTTTTGGGCCAACAATCTCCCCTTTGTGATGATGACAAAACTCATGGAGTTATATATGCATGGATTAAAGATAAACTTTATAAAAGCTCCCCTTAACTCATGCATTGCATAAAACATATAAATATTCAATGAAGCTCATAGATACCAAACAAATTATGAACACGAATCATGAATATAAACACATATATGCAAACATAGAATACAAGCATGCATATATAAACTCTAAATTCTTATATAAACTCTAAAATTTTCATCCCCTTTTTGTTAATTCATCAAAAAGGGTACACAAAATAAAGTATATGTATATGCATATAAATCTATGAAGAGGAGAGACGTCAAGTTAACCCCCCTGCATACATACATTACGTGGAGAAGGGATGACTAAAACTCTAACCCATATAAGCACAGTATACAATGTATAAACAGAGATATTAAGCTCCTCGTACACACGTGTATGATATAGAGAAGAGAGGTGAAGATCTTCTTTATACAATGCACTCATCATAAGTTTATATATAAAGGTTAAGTTAACTCCCCTTGTATATAGTCAATAAATATCAAAACAAATTTGAAGGGAAAATGAAAATTTGATTTTCTAAGATATCATTTGTAAAAACAAAATAAGAATGTCAAGTAAAAGGATAATACTTGTAAGATACCAATTATAGAACAAATAGGAATGCAATTGAAAAATTAGAAATACCAATTGAAAATTGAAAACAGTTTTGAAACCAACATAGATACCAATTTACAAATTAAATTTGATACCAATTGAAGGTTTAAACATGATACCATTGAATAAAAAGTGACTGCACAATTTTGAATTCTAAATAATTTTGAAAACTAAATACTAAATGAAAATTGATACCAATTGAAAATATGAGCTATTAAAATATTATTCTCAAAAAGTAGGGAAGAAGATACCAATTAAATTCTAAATCAAGAATTTTCTCCCCTTTTTGAAACAATCACAAAACTAATGCATAAGCTTTGAAAAATGATAATATAAATTGAAGGTGATACCAATTTATATATTAAAGCATATTCAAGCGATGCAAAAAGAAGATTGTGCTAAAACATGCACGAACATACAAAATCAACCAAATCATATATATGTATGTATATCAATTGAAATACCAATCATAATAAAGAGCATACATATATAGATAAACAAAATGAGTATACAAAAATCAATTATCATAAGAATCATGTGTATAACTCATTGACATCACCAACCTACATGCACAAGTTAAGAAATAGTCATTTAAGAAAACAAGGCATAATCGCCCAACTAACCTCACACTTAGGGTAGATATTATCAAATGCAATAATTTGAAAACAGTTGAGAATAGTTGAAAAACACCGATTGAAGAATGGAATAACTAATTTAAAATAGTTTTGAAAACTAGTTCAAAATTCTTTAAACATGAAACCAATCATGTGCATTTCATGAAAAATGCATACTACACAAAAAATCATCACTCAAGATCTATCTAGCATATACAAGCTCATGAATGAATACAAAGAACAAAATTCACCTGTAATCTCATGAGTAATCATAAAGGTAGTGCACAAGATTCATAAAAATAGCATTTTCATGAAAGTAAACAATTTTGTACAAAGCCAAAACTCATATGAAACTCTTTTTCAAAATGAAAACTTAATGAGATTATAAATCAAAAAAATTCTTTTTCATCAAATGATATCAAGAGTAGTAGAGATAATAAACTCAAATCATCAAACATATCCACTAATGAGATATTCAAGAAATTCATGAGATAATCTTTAAGATATATGTAAATTTTATCAAAACTAAAACATACATATATGTCCAAATATGAATTGAGTATACAGTAGAGTATATGGCATATAAAGCAAGTAACTCAAGGATTCTACAAGTATATCTCAAGTTTTAACAAAATTTACATATACATGAAGTAAAGTCAATAAAACAATCTAAAAGAAATCAGGCATGTAACAAAAAATGCATTATAAATCTAATATATGCGCAAATGTAAGAATCATCAACTAACATGTACATATATGGCTAAACCATAAATGAGTACACATAAGATATGAATCATGTTAAGCACAAGGGTGTATCTCAAAGGTTATAAGATTATATCACAAGTTCTAATAAACTTTACATTTAAATACATGTAAACCAAGACATGCAAATAATGATATGCTAAATTCATTAATATAAAGCATATAAAATCAAAATAAATAGAGGATAGAGATAGTTACTAACACCGGTGGGCTAGTCTCTATTTCTCCAAAACTAGGGGGTCCTCCTACTTACACTCCTTGATAGTGATGCATCTATGGATATAGTTCATTAAGCTCTGATTGCATCCACCACTAAGGCACCAAGTCTCTCATGTCTTGTGAAAGCCTACACCTATATCAAATATAAATGGTGTGAATTTTGGTACCCAAACTTTCTTGTGTCCTTGAGGGTTAGTACCATTACGAATCCAAATTTTTTTCATGCAAAATTTGAAGAATTTAATATATCATAATAAAATTTTACAAAGTGACATCTGCGGCCACAATGTGTACAAGTGTACACTCTCTAGCATTCATGGTGGCATGTGTGTGAATATGGTGTGCATGTGGTGTATGCCATGAAGGGTGTGCATGAACATGTGGAGTTTATTTCTTTTGAAACATGGACTCCAATCTAATATGGTCAAAAGCACATTGGCTCAAAGTAGAGCCTAAACAATCAATATTCTTTTTCAAAACACAAATATCATTTTCAATAATGGAAGAAAAAATAGTTCTAGCATGAGAAATAAAATTCTTTTTCATTTTGAAAATAGGAATAGAAATTTTTTCTTTTCCAGCAAAAGCATTTTTCAAAGATGCCTTTTCTTTTGAAATACAATCTATTTCTTTGGAAATTAAAACAATTTTGTTTTTCAAAGAATCTTTTTTTAAAAAAAATATCAAGTTTTGAGGATAAAATATTATTTTTCTTTAAAACAGTATCCTTCTCTAAATGAACTTTTTCTAAATGAAACATTTTCATTTAAACAAAATCAAGTTGAATCTTCAAAGAATTCTTTCTTTTGAAATTTCTTCTTTTTCTTTCGAAACACAATCTAATTTTGAAGATAAAATTTCATTTTCTTCTTTAAATCTAAACTCATTTTCTTTCTTTAAATCTAAAATCTTATTTTTTAATAATTTATATTTTCTTAATAAATCTTCACAAACATAAAAAGCTCTTCATTTAACAAATGTGCATCCTCACTAGACATATTATCATTAGATGTACTAGCACCATCACCAAGATTAGATTCTGAATTTACCTCAAGGGAGTCATTCCCTTGGATCATGAAGTAAGCTTGATCAGAATCATCTTCATTGAATTCTCTATCCAAATCTTTTGAAACTTGTCCTTCAAGAGAGACCAACATGTTCCACACTACAAAAGCGGAATCACAATAAGAAACAGAGAAAGATGAGTATTGCTAAGTGTTTACTTTAATGCAATTATTACTTCTGTATTAACCTCTAAGTATTTGCTATTTTCAAAATATGATTTCTTAGTAGTGGCAAGATAAACATATAATCCTACGACTTTAAGAAATAAACTCATTTTAAATTTTCACATGTCAATATTAGAAACATCAAACATAGGTGGAGCAAGATAATCTATGAATGTGTGAAGCAAATATTAATGTGTAAAGCAAGTATATGATTAGTAAATATAGGATCACTCCTAAGTGGTTAAACCGAATATCAAGAGTACTACCTCTGATACCAATTGAAAGTACACCTACAGAGAGGTGAATAGGTGTAATGCTAATCTAATGACAAAAAATATGGAATAAAATTTTTACGCTAACACAATAAATATCCAAAGAGTGAAGCCGAATTCACGGTGAAGGGCTCAAGAACTTCTCCTCAAGATTCCTTTAGACTAAGAGTTGAGGTGCTTCAATAACTCTCTTGGTTCAATACAAGTGTGAGCACACAAATAATATCAAGTATGAATAAGTAAACAATAATAGTAATGCGAGACATATAGATAGTAGAGTTTAGAGAGATAGCCAAACGTAAATAAAAAGATATGTTTCAAGGTTCGAGCACCAAGCTCTACGTCCCCGCCTTCACCTAGAAGGATTTCAACTCTCTTCACTAAGGACTCTACAAAGAATACAAATCTAATTCTCTACACAGGAGAGGGCACAAAGCCAAGACACAAAGCAATCACTTCTACACAAGAGGGAAGGAACAAAGCCAAAGCACAAACCAATCTAACACTTGGTGATCACAAATATCATAAATAACACCTCTCACAATACAGGAATTAGAGGATAGATTTTACAATGAATAGCTCAAGCTTGTGAGAAAAAAAGATTTTAGAAGTGAAGTATCAAAGAAAACACTAGGAAAAACTTCATGAATGATATAGAAATTTTAAACTTGAAAGTTGAAATTGCCAAAACTTGTATTCTTTGATTTTTCAAGACTTTGAAACTAAATAGAGATATGGATTTTAGCTTAAAAACTCTTTAAAAACTTATTGAAAAACTCTGTTAAAGGTGAGAAAATTAGCTCTTAAAAATCTTAGGGAAAACCCAAAAGAAACCACTATATATAGGCCAATTCTAAAACTAGCTGTTAGGCTCAAATTCAGGCCAGATTGGCCTTGCGGTCGACCGGACGATCGACCACCCAACTCCCAATTGCTATATTTTTAGCCATTGGGGTTTTGTCGATCGACCGCCCGATCAACCGAGAGAAACCAAAGAGCTCTGCAGTTTTAGTCGGTCAAGCAGTCGGTCGGCCAAACTCTAATCCGGTCGACCAAGCTCTAGTTCCTTGGGTCTGTTTACATCTGTGCACGTCGGCCGACCGTGGCTCAGCCCAAAAATCATATTTTTGAAACATTTAGACATCCTTTTAAAACCAATTTAAATACCAATAAATCATAATAAATTCTAAAATTAAGTTCATATAAATACAATGAAGTATAAATATGTGCGATCAAAAATCAACAAAGATTACAAATATGTGAACCCATTTTTGAGATGAAGAATTTCAATCTAGAAATCAAAATCGTATTTTTTGAGAAAACTTTATAAATGAAATTTGATTTTTCGAAACAAAGACAAAAATAAGTTATTCAAACATATTTGAAGCTCAATAATCTATGGATACACAACCATAATGATATGAACTTGTTTTTGATAAAATACGTTTTACAAACCAAAACACAAAACGTAAACTGGTTAAACTAAAATCAAACTTTTGTGTGTGTGTGCGTGTAAGCTTGAGCAATCAAAGCTAATCTATTCTTTACAAGAGATCTAAACTAACAAACTCTAGACACAAGTCTTCTTATAGATTTTCTTCTCCAAGTAGACTTGATTCAAACTTTATTCTCTGAGATAGACTCCATCTCGAGTACTTGATGTTTTATAAGCTTGAACTCTTGAATCACCATGTGTTAGCTTCAAAAAAGCTAAACACCAACTAAGATCTTTATCAATATCTGAAACTTAAACACAACAAGATCATTAGTACTATAACTATATGAGTTAGTCATCATCAAAACTATAGTGATGGGCTGTTGGGTCAACACATTCAACTTTGGTCGATTCCATTTATCAGCATCCTAAATGTGTAGCTCTCATTTTCATGATCATAATGGCTTAAGAATCGTCCAAATCTGACTCTGGATGGCCAATTTATCATCTGGAGACCAAAACAAATAATTATGGTTTGATATGAAGTATTTAAATTTGTCCAGGGGTTCTTTGTAAATTTACAGGGTTAAAAATGTAAATATTTTAAACTCTTAGGGGCCAAATGAAAATTTACCTTTGTTTAAGTGATTGGGGTCAGCTTAGGGTCCTTAACGGGTCAGTTTTGAATTGAAACCTCTGTCAAATAATCCAACATAAGTTTCTTTGAACCCATGAGCAGGCGACACCACCGCGCGTCACCCGCCCACGCCGCCGGCCTGGCCTCACCATCGGCCAGTCCCGCAGCCAGTCAGGGTCACCGCCAGTTAAAGAAAGAAGAAAGAAAGAGTTAAAGAGTAAGACACACACACACACACACACACACACACACACACACACAGAGGCCACCGCTTAGTCGATGTCGTCGGCCTCCTGTGGTCCACACTCCCCTCGCATCCCCGTCACCCTCTCTCCGGCTGCCACACCCAGTTCCCAGAATACGTACTTAGTTACATATTCATATTTTTTGATCATATTTTTTGATTTACTTTCTGTATTTACTTTTGTTTCATGATTATTTATGTGATTGTTTTGCAGTAGATCCAGATTCGTGGACTCGGAGTCAACCCTAGTCTGAACCAGGGATCTGATCCTAGTGTATTGATTGATTTGGTCTTTTTGGTAGTCAGATTTAATTGGTTTTAGTTTCAAATATCGTTTACCAATATTTTAGATTTTACATTATTTTTTGGAATTTTTCTAAATTATTTGCAAAATCTTCAAAATCGGTATCAACTAGTATCGATAATCGATTGTAGGATTTTTAATTTACAAACAGAGATGAATTTCTATAATCTGCTTTAAAATTATTTCTTAGAGTTATATTTTCTACGATGTATTTTTGGAGATTTTTCTAAATTTATCAAAACTCGACCAGATTTGGTGTCGGCCGGTATCATCAGTTGATTTCAGGATTTTTAATTTTAAAACGGGATTTTATTCCTAAAAACTGATTTCATGTTATTTCGCAGGGAGATATTTTCTACCTCTAGATATTTTTAGATATTTTTTTGGAGTAGTCGATATTTTTCGAATATTAATTAATAATATTATTTTTGGGAATCTTCTCTTTCTTTTCATTTCTTTTTTCTTTTATTTTCTTTTTTTCAATGGTTTTCCCCCTAATTCCACTTGCATCCACTTAGGGGTCTGCCCCCATCAATCCCCCTCACTCACTTCTTTCTCTCTCTTTCATTTTCCCTTTTCTTTTCTCCTCTTTTTCTCTTCCTTTTCTCTCTTTCTTCTCTCCCTCTCCCTCTCCCTCTCCCTCTTCTGCTATTGATGACCGCCACCTTGGGCCACTACCTCTATGCCGCCTGCCTCACCGGCACCTCCCTGGCCCCCGGTGCCGCTCATCCCTCTCTCTTTCCTCTCTTTCTTTCTCACTCTCTTCCTTTCTCTTTCTTCTTCCCCTCTCTTTCCCGAATCTGACCGCCTCCACCACCTGAGCTGGCATCGCCAACCTTCCCCGACTCCTCCTATACACACTGTTGACTCCCCTTCTCTTCTTCATCTTCTTCTTCTTCTTCTTCTTCTTTTTTTCCTCTTTTCTTTCATCTCTTTTTCCTTCCCTCTCTTCCCTCTCTGGATTCTGATCATGGCGGCCATCGCCGCCACTGACCACCTCACTTGGCGCTCAAGTCTTCTCTTTCTCCCCCTCTTGGATCTCTTTCTCTTATTCCATCCTCTCTCTTTCTCTCCTCTCTTTCTCTCTCTTTCCCTCATCTCTCTTTCTCTCATCTCTTTCTTTCTCTCTCCTCCCTCCCTCATACTCTCTCCTCTGCCTGAGGGCCGCCGCCGGCCTCCCCGGTCGGTTGGGCCGGCTACCCCCTCTCCTTTTCTCTTTCTCTCCAGCTCTCTCTTCTTTCCCTCTCTAGCTCTCTCTTTCTCTCTCTAGATCTCTTTCTCTCTTTAACTTTTTCTCTCTAGCTCTTCACTTTCTAAAAGTATTGTTGGCCCAAAGGCCCATTACTCTAGTTTTGATGATGATCCACTCATGTAGTTATAGTACTAATGATCTTGTGTTTAATTAGTGATAGATTTATGATCAAGATCTTAGTAGGTGTATAGCTTCAACAAAGGATTTAAAGTCAATTTTTGGAGCTTGCACGGTGTTTGGACCAAGTCAAGAAGGCTTCAAGTGAAGACTTCAAGAAGATGAAGACTTGTGTCTAGGTTTATTTTAGAAGATTTTATTTTTTAGATAAAATGTAAAGGATAGAATAGTTGGTGGATTGCTCAAGTATATCATATACACACACTCCTGATTTAGTTTGTTTTAGAAAAGAATTTTACTTTGGAAAAATACCGTTTGGTTTTTGGTTTTCAAGTTTACATGTTTTATCCAAAATCATGTTTAGTGCATAATGTCAAAAACATAGATATTTCACCATGTTTGTGTAGTGGATCATATCCATACACACTATGCTTTAAAAAGAGTTTAAATGTCTTATTTTTGTTTCTAGTGAAGTTTGGAAAACAAGTTTTGGAAAAATCAAGTTTTGAAAAATACTATGTTAGTTTTGAATCAATATTTCCAAGTTACAAAAATAGTCCAAATCATTTGTAACATGCCTTAATTTTGTGCAAGCATGTTTGTTTATCAAGTATATTGGTAAAACTATTTTTGTAGATTTTTCAGTATTTTATGGGATTTTACTTAAGCCAAAAAGATCAAGTTTTAAATCCCAGATTTTGTTTCCAGGCTTCAGCCGGTCGACCGAAGTCTGAAGTCGGTCGATCGGGCGGTCGACCGACGTGCACAGACGTGCACGCCTTTGTGCACTGGAGGGCCGGTCGACCGACCCAGTCGACCGCCAGAGAGCTTCTGCTCTCTGGAAAGCCCGGTCGACCGGACCGGTCGACCGGCAGAGAGCTCTGCTCTCTGTTCCAGTAGCTCGGTCGACCGAGCGGTCGACCGTTGCTCCAACGATCGAAAAAATGACCGTTGGCAGTCGACCGGCCGGTCGACCGGCAGTTCTTACAGACCCCAACGGCTATTTTTTCTAGCCCTATAATTTGGGGGTTTGGGTGCTGTTTTCTCCAAGATTTCAAGAATAGTTTTGGGCTAGTTTTTCCCACTCATTTTAGTGGTTATAGCCACTTGTTTTAGAGCTTCATTTCTAAATCAAAAAGAGAGTTTTATCAAGAGTGTTTAAAAGAGATTTCTTGAGTTTTCCTCCATAATTTCCATCCTTGTTTTTCTCACAAACACTTGAGCAATCCATAGACATATTCATCCTATAGGAGTGTTGTAGTGAGATTGTTTTAGGTGATCAAAGTATTGTGATCACCAAAGACCTCTTTCTTTGTTCTTTGAGGAGGCGGACAAGTGTGTTCGTCGTGTTTTAAGTTCGGGTGCGAACTTGTTATTTGAGGTGCGGCCTCGGCGAGCTTGTGGGGCTCGCGGTGTGTACGGGACTAGGGAGTCCGAGGGCTTGTAGGTGTTGTGACACCGAGGAGTGATCCATTGGGATCAAGCATAGTGGAAATCCTTCGTGTGTCGAAGGCGGGGATGTAGAGCAAGTGTGCTCGAACCTCGAAACAAATCCCTTGTATTTGCGATTGCTCACTCTCTCTCTCTCTTTGTCTCTTGTTTATATCTTGCATGCTATTATTGTCATTACACTTATATGTTTGATATATTGTGTGCTCATATTGTATATGCTTGGGTTTGTTTGCTAACACTTGTATTCAACCAAGAGAGCCAATGCGGCACCTCAACTCTTATTTAGAGGAATCTTGAGGAGTTAGTCCAGAGCCCTTCACGGGGAATTCGGCTACACTCTTGTGTTATACGTGGTGTTTAGTTTAAATAGTTTGTTTAGGTCATAATAGTTTTTAATTCCGCATTATTTGTCATTAAGTGACCATTAGATTAGCCATCACCTATTCACCCCCCTAGGTGATTTACAATTGGTATCAGAGCCAAGTGCTCTTGATTTGGGTCTTACAACCTAGAGTTAAAGATCCTCTTTTTTGGCTAATCACTATTTTTTGTACACACACCATGGATTTCATGTCACCTCCCACCTTTGATATTCTTAACATCCAAACTTGGAAGGTTAAGATGTCTTTATTCCTCAAGGCCCTAGGCATTCATGTTTATCTTGCTACCACTAATGATTCATATGTTAATAATAGCAAGTATATTGAGGCTAATACAAAAGCCCTAAATGCTTTGAAGAGTACCCTAAATGATGATTATTTGTCTAGGGTTGCTAATATTGATTCGGCTTTTGTAGCATAGAATATCATCACCTCCCTTGGCGAAAAAGATCTATATTATGCGGGGAGTGATTCGGATGTTGGAAGCGACACCTCCAACTTGTGCTATATGGTCCAAGGGGATAACCCCTTGAGGTAACTACCGAATCCGAGGTAGATGAAAATGACATGTCATATGATGAGCTTGCTTGTTTTTGTCAACAATTACTTGGAAAATATGACATGCTAAGAAAAGATAATAAAAATTTGAAAAAGAAATTTGATGGCATGCTTAATGAAAAAGATTCATTAGAAAATAAGGTTGCATGCATTGAAAAAGAAAATGAGTTTTTGAAAAATGAAAATGTTTCCTTGATGTCCAAATTAAATGATCTTTGTGAAGGAAACACTATTTTGAAAATTAAAGTCTTTTTGGTGAAAAAACAAAAGGAAGTCGTTTTTCAAGAAAACAACTCTTTAAAAAGAAAAATGTTTGAAAAAGAAAAAAAAAGAAAATATTTCTAAAAAGAATAAGAATAATGATTCTCATTCTCATCATGCTTTACATGCTACCATTAATGAAAATGAGGTTAAATTTTTGAAAAATAAAATTGATTGTTTGAGCTTAACTTTGAGCAAATGTGCATTTAATCATAAGAGATTGGAGACCTTGTTTTCAAAGAAACAAACTCCACATGTTCATGCACATCACCCTCATGCATATTCACTTTTTGCACGTCATGATCACACACATACACATATGCATGCTAGAGTGTACAAGTGTACACATTGTGGCCGCATAGGCCATTTAGCAAAGTTTTGTTTTGATAGATTACATCATATTAATTTTGCTAAAAATAAAAATGTTTGGGTTCCTTACAAGACTAACCCCCAAGGACCCAAAAGAAAATGGGTACCAAAATCCCCACCGTGTGTATTTGATGTAGGTGAGGGCTCTCACAAGACGTGAGAGGTTTGGTGCCTTGATGGTGGATGCACATGGACTTGATGGACACATATATAGATGCATCACTATCAAGGAGGTTTGGTGGGTCAACCACCATGTTTGGAGATTTGGAACATAGTTCCTTAGTTGGTAATTATTTCTAAATTCCTAGTTTATTTACATGCTTATTCATTTGTGATATCATATAGCATGTTCATGTTTTTATGTGTTTTGTGCGTCATGTGGTAAATACTAGTTTAAATGTAGTTTTTATCAAAACTTGTATTTATACATGTACAAATAGTGAGAACAAATTGATTCCTATATGTTTGCACTTCATGCTCATTTGTACCCACTATATGCACATGTATAGGCTAGTTTTGATGATTCTTTTATTTATACTTGTTTTGCCTATTTTCATGTTTTACTTCATGCATATGTACTTTGTATTCAAATCTAATAAATATACATGTATACTCGTGAGTCTCTTGCCTTCATGCAAATACCTTTAATAGACTCTTTTATGTTTGGGATATGTATGTATATTGTTAGTTTTGGATAAAATCATACATATACCTAGAAGTTTGCTTTAAAATGAAAAATGAATTTTCATGATTTGTTTGATAAAATGATATTTGTGTTTTGAGCTTCATTGATTATTTTCATGGAAAATGCTAAACACATGATTCTTGTACACATACACTTTATTTGTTTATTCATGAATTTGTTTCATGATTAATTTTGAGCTTGATGGACCATGAGTGCTTGAATTTTTGTGTATTTAGTATGATTCATGAAAAACATATGATTTGATTTCATGTTTTGAAGGATATTTAACTAGTTTTCAAAAATTGTCTTTAACTAGTTAATTCTTCATTGGGTAGTGGTTTTTCATTATAAAATGTTTTAATGTTTTCAAACCCTATTTTCGAAAACCCCTTCCTACACCATTCATGGGCGGATGGCTGGGCGCGTATGCCTTGTAAGCCTAATTGAAAAATCTTTTACCTTGTGCATATGAAGGGTGGTCGGTTATGAGTTATATACTTGATTTACATTGTTATTTTCAATTGGTATCATTGGATCTTTTTTGTATATACTCATATTTTGTTTCTATATATGTATGATTCATAATTTCAACTTATATCAATTTCTATTGATATTATCATTTCTCATACATATATATGATTTTCATGTGCTTGCTTTACAATTGATTTACTTATTTAAAGCACAAAGTTTATGCTAAGCTTAAGTTAAAACTTTATTTACAATTGGTATCTCAACTGACATTTTAATACAGCTTATGCATAGTTTTTCAATTGGTATCAATATGTTTCTATTTCAAATTTGTTATAAATGTACAAATTGATATCAATATGTTTTATCTATTTGAAAAATTCAAAATTTGTAATGTTTATTTACATTTGGTATCTTAAAATTTGTTTTACTAAGATATCTTAAAATTTGTTTTATTGAGAAAAATTCAAAATTTTGTTTGAACAATTAAAAATCAAAACATTTTTGATTTGTATTGCCTATATGCAAGGAGAGCTTAACATCTCTTCTACATATAGATTCATGTTGAGTGTATCTTATATTGAGGAGCTTGACAACTCTTCTTTATGTGATACACGTGTGTAGGGGGAGCTTCACATCTCCTCTTATGCATTACATATTATGTATTATGTGAATTAGGGCTTGTCATCCCTCTTTCATGTAATGTATATGTGTAGGGAAGTTACTTTACCGTCTTCCTCTTCATGAATGTATATCGCATATAACCTTTTATTGATCGTTTTGATTTTACCCCTTATTGATCTCTTTGTTTATGACAAAAAGGGGGAGGAAAATTTGTTGGTTTTGATTTTACTTTAACCCCTTTGTTGATGATTGACAAAGGGGGAGAAGTATTTTGGTATATATGAAAATCACCTAGAGGGGGGGTGAATAGGTGATAAAGCTAATCAATGCACAATTTAAAAATATGATGCAACAATCTCCCAAAACAAGACTAAGAGCCGAATGCCCCGTGAAGGGTTCTGAACTCCTTCCTCCTGATTCCTCGTAAATAAGAGTTGGAGGTGCGCAATGCAACCTTGTTGTATGGGATTTTGATTGACAAGATGAAATATGATGAGTATGGCAATGACAATCAAAAACAAGAAGTAATAGCAATGAAAGTAGTGCAAGAACAAGGAAAAGTAAACCAAACGCAAACACAAGGATTTGTTATCGAGGTTCGAGCACCCAGCTCTACTTCCCCGCCTTCCCCAGAAGGATTCCGACCACTTCCACTATCACAAAGATGTTACAAAGATCACCGGAGTACCCAACTCCACAATTTCAGTACAAGCAATATCTTGGTAGTCAAAAGACCACAAACTCTCTCTTTCAAATATCTCTTCCCTTACAAAGGTCCTTAGAGAATATTGAGTAGGAATGAAGCTCTTGTGTGTAAAGAGAAAAGAAAATGAAATCAGAGAATTCTTGAAAACACTTCAGAAAATGAGAGAGAATTTCAGCACAAAAATCAAGAAACCAAGCTCTTTTGAATGCCTTAAACTTTTGAATATTTCTTGTAAAAATTAGGTAAACCAATCTCTCCCCAAACACCCCTATTTATAGGAGAGGGCTAGGCTTAGAAGATAAAACATTTTTAAGGCTAATCAGAATGAATTAAACCCAAAATAAGTTATTTAAACTCACTTAAGTGAGAAAAAGACAAAAATAAACAGCTTCAGAAAAATGCCCGTTACTGTTCAAACGGCTCTGTCGGTCGATTGGTCGGTCGACCGCAAGTTCAAAAATATGACCGTTGCAGGCCAGCGGTCGACCGCCCGGTCGACCCATTTTAACCGAGAGCAGAGTGACTTGCAGTCGGTCGACTGCACGGTCGACCGGCAGACATGCACACGGATACGTGCACCTGCCAGTTCCTCGGTCGACTGCACGGTCGACCGGTCAAACCTGACATAGAGTCAGTCGACCGTCGGTCGACCGGAACAGGTTAAAAATCAGGTTTTTGAAAGAATAAAAAGGAGATTTTGATTTTGACAAAAATACTTTTGAACATAGATTTGTATAAAACATAAATATATATCTGTAGGCAAAATCTTGTAAACAAAATGTTTTTGTATAAATTTTGAGAAAACATTTTGGAATAAACATGTGCACAAAAACGTGTGTGATAGAGCTTCAAACCTATCCACTATTCTTTAACAAAGTATAAAACTAAAAATACAATGATTAAATACTTTTAGAGCAATCTTCAAGTCTTTGAGCCATCCAATGCCTTGCTAGTGCCTTCTCTTCTATGATCCTTCCTTGATTGTGCAATTTGCCTTCCTTGCTATGTGAATCTTAGAAGTTCTTGCAAAAGCTAAGCCAATGGTCTCCAAACATGGTACAAAACCTGAAACTTATCTTGAATAAATTCATTAGTACCAAATAACTCTTATTTGGTTTGTCATCATCGAAACACAAAATAAGAGAGTGTAACCTCTTGGGCCAACAATCTCCCCCTTTTTGATGATGACAAAACAAATAGGCTATAAACAAAAATATGGGGGAGGAGAAAACTCCCCCTCAAATTATGCTATATGAAAAACACAAGAATTTATTAAAAACACAAAAACATACTCTTGATGCCAATTGAAACCAACAAATTGAAACAATACCAATAAAACACAAAATATAAGAGTTCTCAAATTCATAAAACACACGACTCATAAAAAAAACTCATAAAACCAAAACATATAAATTCATATGGAACCAAGACCAAATGAACTTATTTTTATCCATGTAAACTTATTCTCCCCTTTTTGTCATACATCAAAAAGGGTTATGAAAAACATGTTTATTCAATTACACAAACATTAAGTTCGCCACAAATAAACGAAAATCTAGCAAAATAAAGTGGTTTAGTGAAAATATCGGCTAGTTGTAAATCCGTAGAAACATAATCAATAACTATATCTCCTTTCTCAAAATGATCTCTAAGAAAGTGATATCTAATCTCAATGTGCTTGGTCTTACTATGTTGATTTGCATTTTTGGTCATGTGTATAGTACTAGTATTATCACAAAATATTTTTATATGATCAAAGTGCAAATCAAAATCAAGGAGAGTATGTTTCATCCAAAGGACTTGTGCACAACAAGCCCCCGCGGCAACATACTCCGCCTCGGCGGTTGAGAGAGCTACGGAATTTTGTTTCCTAGAGGACCATGAAACAAGACAATTACCAAGAAATTGACATGTCCCACTAGTACTCTTTCTATCTACTCTACAACCCGCATAGTCGGCATCCGAATAGCTAGTCATTGAAAAATCTCTAGTTTTCGGATACCAAAGACCCATTCCAATAGTGCCCTTAATATAACGAATAATGCGTTTTACCGCAATAAGATGAGACTCTTTAGGACACGATTGAAATCTAGCACAAAGACACACACTAAACATGATATCCGGCCTACTTGCCGTTAAATATAAAAGACTTCCTATCATGCTTCTATATAATTTAATATCAACATTTTTACCTTGATCATCCTTATCAAGCTTGGTTGTAGTTGCCATTGGAGTGTTGCAAGCCTTTGATCCTTCAAGCCCAAACTTCTTTACTAGCTCCTTTGCATACTTGGCTTGGCTAATGAAGGTTCCGTCTTGCAATTGTTTGATTTGGAGTCCAAGGAAGAAATTAAGCTCACCCATTGAAGACATTTCAAATTCAAGTTGCATGACCTTTTCAAAATCCTTGCACAAAAGCTCATTAGTAGAACCAAAAATTATATCATCAACATAAATTTGCACAATTAAAATGTCATTATCAACATGCTTAGTGAATAGAGTTGTGTCTACTTTGCCTTTAATAAAATCATTTGAAATGAGAAAACTAGAAAGCCTTTCATACCAAGCTCTTGGAGCTTGTTTCAATCCATACAAAGCTTTATCAAGTTTAAAAACAAAATCGGGATGAAGATGATCAATAAAACCGGGAGGTTGAGAAACATAAACTTCTTCATTTATAAAACCATTCAAAAATGCACTTTTCACATCCATTTGAAAAAGTTTAAAATTTTTGAAAGATGCAAAAGCTAGTGTCATCCGTATGGTTTCAAGCCGTGCTACGGGTGCAAAGGTCTCCTCAAAGTCAATTCCCTCAACTTGAGTGTAACCTTGGGCCACTAACCTAGCTTTATTCCTAATGACATTTCCGGACTCATCCATCTTGTTTCTAAAGATCCACTTAGTACCAATTATTGGTCTATCGTGGGGCTTAGGAACAAGGTGCCAAACTTGGTTGCGCTCAAATTGATTGAGTTCCTCTTGCATGGCAAGCAACCAATATGGGTCCGTCTCGGCTTCGAGAATGCCTTTGGGTTCAAAATGAGAAATGAAAGCAAAGTTACCACATAGGTCATGGAGTTTGGAGCGCGTTGTGACTCCTTTGGACGCATCACCCAAGATGAGCTCCTTCGGATGATTTGTAGCGTATCTCCAAGCTTTAGGAAGCGGTTGAGAGCTTTTCTCTTTATCCTCTTGAACTTCACCAATTGAATCTAGCTTTTCTTCTTGAGCGGGTGAGTCCTTCAAGGATAGTCTCTCCATGTCTTCACCTAATGGTTCAATCTCTACAACATTCTCAACAAACACATTAGATTCTTCAAACTTAACATGCATGGATTCTTCAATGGTACGTGAAGATCTAATGAATACTCTATAAGCTTTACTAGTTGTAGAATATCCAACAAAAATTGCTTCATAAGCCTTAGCATCAAATTTACCCAAATTCTCTTTAGTATTTAAAACAAAACATTTGCATCCAAAAACTTTGAAATAAGCAACATTAGGTTTTCTAGAATGATACATTTCAAAAGATGTTTTGGAAGAATTTTTACACAAATAAATACGGTTAGATATATAGCATGCGGTGTATACGGCCTCGGCCCATAAATATTGAGGGAGGTCATACTCACTTATCATTGTCCTAGCCATCTCTTGAAGTGTTCTATTTTTCCTTTCTACAACTCCATTTTGTTGTGGAGTTCTAGGACAAGACATTTCATGCTTAATTCCCTTTTTATCACAATAAGTCATGAAGAGTTGGTTCACAAACTCACCACCTCTATCACTCCTTATTTTCAAAATCGGAAAACCTTTTTCTTTTTCAACTCTTTTTCGAAAAATCTTAAAATGAGAAAAGGTTTGGTCTTTGTGTTCCAAAAAGAAAACCCAAGTGAAACGGGAAAAATCATCAACCAAAACATATGCATATCTACTACCATTTAAACTCTTAATTTTAGTAGGTCCAAAAAGATCCATATGAATTAATTCTAAAGGCCTAGTTGACATGATATCCTTGATTGGTTTGAAGGAAGACTTGGTTTGTTTCCCAAGTTGGCACGCACCACAAATGCGGTCTTTCTCAAACTTCAAGCAAGGTATACCCTTCACCAATTCCTTTGAATTAATCCTAGAAAGATGGTCAAAAAATGCATGTCCTAATCTTCTATGCCAAAGCCAAGAATTTTCATCAAAAGCATTTAAGCATTTAGTAGAACACTCAACATTAAGCATGTCAATGATATAAACATTATCATCACGAAAACCGGTAAGAATACAATCATTGGATTTAATATCAAAAATCTTGCAAGAAGTATCATCAAAAATAACTTTAAGTCCACGATCACAAAATTGACTAATGCTAAGCAAATTATGTTTCAAACCTTCAACCAAAACAACATTTTCTATAGTGGGAGATGAACCAATTTGAATGTTACCTATACCGATGATAGTCCCTTTGGAGTCATCCCCGAAGGTGACGGAGCCACCTTCCATGTACCTTGATAGGGTTGTGAAGTTATTGATGTCCCATGTCATGTGTCTTGAACAACCACTATCAAGGTACCACCGCTCCCTACGTCTTGGAGCCTTGGTGTGTACCTACATCAAACAATTTAGGACTTGATTTTGGTACCCACATTTTCTTGGGTCCTTGAGGGTTAGAGCCATGAACCCAAACAAGATTATTGGATCTATTTAATTGATCATAACAAAATTTAGCTAAATGTCCATTTTTACCACAATATGTGTATCTATATACTCTACCATATTTAAAAGCATAATGGGTGTGTGATTTGTGAGCATGAGCATGAGGAGTGTTAGGTGTAGTGTGAGCATGAGGAATCTTAGCATGTGATGTGTGCTTTTTAGAAAATTTTTCCTCAAGTTTCTTAGTGTTAAAAGCACAATCTTTCAAAACCTTTTCGAAATTAACCATTTTGATTTTTAAAGAAGAAATTTCTTTTCCATCAACAATAGGAAATTTAGCCTTACAAGAAACCTTGTAGGCACTAAATTCATTTTGAATAGAAATGAGGTTGGAAGAAATATCATCTTTTTCTTTGGAAACCATAGCAAGTTGATTTTTAAGAAAAGCAACTTCTTTTTGCAATTTAAAGCATTCAATTTTCTTATTATCATAAGTTTCAGAAAGTTCAACAAAAGCATGTACAAGAACTTCCTTACTTAATTCATCATCTTCATCATCAAGGGGTTGAGGGGTTACCTTTTGTGTGTTTGTCATGAAACACATGTTTGCTACATCCGCCTCTTCCTCGGACTCGCTTTCCGAATCCCAAGTTGCCTTGTACGCTTTCTTTTCTTCCGATTTCTTTGGCTTGAAGGAGGAGGTCATCTTCTTCTTGAACTCCGGGCAATCCGCCATGATGTGTCCGGGCTTTCGGCAATTGTAGCATATAATTTTCCTCTCCTCTTTGCCTTCAAATTTCCTTCGGAAGTTGAGCTTGTTCCTCCGGTACATCCTTTTGACATTTCGCACAAGGAGGGAGAGCTCCTCATCTTCTTCTTCATCTTCTTCATCGTCTTCAAGAGTGGATGAAGACTTGAAAGTTATGGACTTCTTCTTTGTTGGAGCGGCCTCTTCTCTTGCTTTCTTCTCCATCTCATGGGTCTTTAGGTTCCCAATGAGACTAATGATGTCCATCTCATCTTTGTCGTTCAATTCCTTCAAGGTGGTGACCTTTATCTCCCAAGATGGAGGAAGAGCCCGAATCACTTTGCGCACCTTTTGATCGTTGGAGATGACGTCACCTAAGGAAGAAAGACCATTGGTGATTTTAGTAAATCTAGTAATCATACAATCAATGGATTCATCATCAAGCATTTTAAATGATTCATATTGAGACCTCAAGAGATCTATTTTAGCTCTCTTGACTTGTGAAGTCCCTTCATGTGTGACCAATAAGTGTTGCCAAATCTCATAGGCGGATTGGCAATGAATTACCCGTGTAAGGTCATCCTCATTCAAGACAGTTAAGAGGGAATTTTGGGCCTTAGAGTTAGCCTCATATTCTCTAAAGTTGAAGTCGGTCCAAGTGCTCTCATCACTATCGGGTGCTACATAGGGTTTGGTCAAGGACTTGGCCACTAAGCTACCCAAAGATTGCAAAAATATAGTCATCCTAACCTTCCAAATAGGGAAATTAAGTCCATCAAATTTAGGAGGGGTTTTAATGTTATCGGCCATGTTTACTAGTGATGAATGAAAGAATGAAATGTTGATTAGCAAGTTTTAAGGATCTCTCTATGGATGTTAAGCCAAACCTAGAGTCCAAGCTCTGATACCAATTGAAAATCACCTAGAGGGGGGGTGAATAGGTGATAAAGCTAATCAATGCACAATTTAAAATATGATGCAACAATCTCCCAAAACAAGACTAAGAGCCGAATGCCCCGTGAAGGGTTCTGAACTCCTTCCTCCTGATTCCTCGTAAATAAGAGTTGGAGGTACGCAATGCAACCTTGTTGTATGGGATTTTGATTGACAAGATGAAATATGATGAGTATGGCAATGACAATCAAAAACAAGAAGTAATAGCAATGAAAGTAGTGCAAGAACAAGGAAAAGTAAACCAAACGCAAACACAAGGATTTGTTATCGAGGTTCGAGCACCCAGCTCTACTTCCCCGCCTTCCCCAGAAGGATTCCGACCACTTCCACTATCACAAAGATGTTACAAAGATCACCGGAGTACCCAACTCCACAATTTCAGTACAAGCAATATCTTGGTAGTCAAAAGACCACAAACTCTCTCTTTTAAATATCTCTTCCCTTACAAAGGTCCTTAGAGAATATTGAGTAGGAATGAAGCTCTTGTGTGTAAAGAGAAAAGAAAATGAAATCAGAGAATTCTTGAAAACACTTCAGAAAATGAGAGAGAATTTTAGCACAAAAACCAAGAAACCAAGCTCTTTTGAATGCCTTAAACTTTTGAATATTTCTTGTAAAAATTAGGTAAACCAATCTCTCCCAAACACCCCTATTTATAGGAGAGGGCTAGGGTTAGAAGATAAAACATTTTTAAGGCTAATCAGAATGAATTAAACCCAAAACAAGTTATTTAAACTCACTTAAGTGAGAAAAAGACAAAAATAAACAGCTTCAGAAAAATGCCCGTTACTGTTCAAACGGCTCTGTCGGTCGACCGGTCGGTCGACCGCAAGTTCAAAAATATGACCGTTGCAGGCCAGCGGTCGACCGCCCGGTCGACCCATTTTAACCGAGAGCAGAGTGACTTGCAGTCGGTCGACTGCACGGTCGACCGGCAGACATGCACACGGATACGTGCACCTGCCAGTTCCTCGGTCGACTGCACGGTCGACCGGTCAAACCTGACATAGAGTCAGTCGACCGGTCGGTCGACCGGAACAGGTTAAAAATCAGGTTTTTGAAAGAATAAAAAGGAGATTTTGATTTTGACAAAAATACTTTTGAACATAGATTTGTATAAAACATAAATATATATCTATAGGCAAAATCTTGTAAACAAAATGTTTTTGTATAAATTTTGAGAAAACATTTTGGAATAAACATGTGCACAAAAACGTGTGTGATAGAGCTTCAAACCTATCCACTATTCTTTAACAAACTATAAAACTAAAAATACAATGATTAAATACTTTTAGAGCAATCTTCAAGTCTTTGAGCCATCCAATGCCTTGCTAGTGCCTTCTCTTCTATGATCCTTCCTTGATTGTGCAATTTGCCTTCCTTGCTATGTGAATCTTAGAAGTTCTTGCAAAAGCTAAGCCAATGGTCTCCAAACATGGTACAAAATCTGAAACTTATCTTGAATAAATTCATTAGTACCAAATAGCTCTTATTTGGTTTGTCATCATCAAAACACAAAACAAGAGAGTGTAACCTCTTGGGCCAACCATATATGCATGTTTTCCTTCCTTATTCATAAAGGGGAGTAGTATTTGTGTTTATGCATATATGTTTTGTTTTGCAAATAGGAGAAAAAGAATTTAATTGGTTTATGCTTGTTAGCATGTTTTATCTCCTAGCATTTGCATACATGTTTATGAGCTTTTATTGTCATATATATTGTTTATTTGTTATGCATGAGTTAAGGGGGAGCTTCTTTGAAGCTTTACTTTAATCCATGCATATATAACTTCATGAGTTTTGTCATCATCAAAAAGGGGGAGATTGTTGGCCCAAAGGCCCATCACTCTAGTTTTGATGATGATCCACTCATGTAGTTATAGTACTAATGATCTTGTGTTTAATTAGTGACAGATTTATGATCAAGATCTTAGTAGGTGCATAGCTTCAACAAAGGATTTAAAGTCAATTTTTTGGAGCTTGCACGGTGTTTGGACCAAGTCAAGAAGGCTTCAAGTGAAGACTTCAAGAAGATGAAGACTTGTGTCTAGGTTTGTTTTAGAAGATTTTATTTTTAGATAAAATGTAAAGGATAGAATAGTTGGTGGATTGCTCAAGTATATCATATACACACACACTCTTGATTTAGTTTGTTTTAGAAAAGAATTTTTACTTTGGAAAAATACCGTTTGGTTTTTGGTTTTCAAGTTTACATGTTTTATCCAAAACCATGTTTAGTGCATAATGTCAAAAACAAAGATATTTCACCATGTTTGTGTAGTGGATCATATCCATACACACTATGCTTTAAAAAGAGTTTAAATATCTTGTTTTTGTTTCAAGTGAAGTTTGGAAAACAAGTTTTGGAAAAATCAAGTTTTGGAAAATACTATGTTAGTTTTGAATCAATATTTCCAAGTTACAAAAATAGTCCAAATCATTTGTAACATGCCTTGATTTTGTGCAAGCATGTTTGTTTATCAAGTATATTGGTAAAACTATTTTTGTAGATTTTTCAGTATTTTATGGGATTTTACTTAAGCCAAAAAGACCAAGTTTTAAATCCCAGATTTCTGTTTCCAGGCTTCAGCCGGTCGACCGACCGGTCGACCGAAGTCTGAAGTCGGTCGACCGGGCGGTCGACCGACGTGCACGCCTTTGTGCATTGGAGGGCCGGTCGACCGACCCAGTCGACCGCCAGAGAGCTTCTGCTCTCTGGAAAGCCCCGGTCGACCGAACCGGTCGACCGACAGAGAGCTCTGCTCTCTGTTCCAGTAGCTCGGTCGACCGAGCGGTCGACCGTTGCTCCAACGGTCGGAAAAATGACCGTTGGCGGTCGACCGGCAGTTCTGATAGACCCCAACGGCTAGTTTTTCTAGCCCTATAAATTTGGGGGTTTGGGTGCTGTTTTCTCCAGATTTCAAGAGTAGTTTTGGGCTAGTTTTTCCCACTCATTTTAGTGGTTATAGCCACTTGTTTTAGAGCTTCATTTCCAAATCAAAAAGAGAGTTTTTATCAAGAGTGTTTAAAAGAGATTTCTTGAGTTTTCCTCCATAATTTCCATCCTTGTTTTTCTCACAAACACTTGAGCAATCCATAGACATATTCAACCTATAGGAGTGTTGTAGTGAGATTATTTTTAGGTGATCAAAGTGTTGTGATCACCAAAGACCTCTTTCTTTGTTCTTTGAGGAGGCGGACAAGTGTGTTCGTTGTGTTTTAAGTTCGGGTGCGAACTTGTTGTTTGAGGTGCGGCCTCGGCGAGCTTGTGGGGCTCGCGGTGTGTACGGGACTAGGGAGTCCGAGGGCTTATAGGTGTTACGGCACCGAGGAGTGATCCATTGGGATCAAGCATAGTGGAAATCCTTCGTGTGGCGGAGGCGGGGATGTAGAGCAAGTATGCTCGAACCTCGAAACAAATCCCTTGTGTTTGCGGTTGCTCACTCTCTCTCTCTCTCTCTCTCTTTGTCTCTTGTTTATATCTTGCATGCTATTATTGTCATTACACTTATATGCTTGATATATTGTGTGCTCATATTGTATATGCTTGGGTTTGTTTGCTAACACTTGTATTTAACCAAGAGAGCCAACACGGCACCTTAACTCTTATTTAGAGGAATCTTGAGGAGTTAGTCCAGAGGCCTTCACAGGGAATTCGACTACACTCTTGTGTTATACGTGGTGTTTAGTTTAAATAGTTTGTTTAGATCATAATAGTTTTTAATTCCGCATTATTTGTCATTAAGTGACCATTAGATTAGCCATCACCTATTCACCCCCCCTCTAGGTGATTTACAAGTATCTCTTCCGTAATGATGGTGGGTGTGCCCATGCACGTGTGCATGCATTTTGGAGTTCGGGGATTTTTGACATTTTCTAAAGATTTATAGGCGAGTGTTCTCACCTTATTATTGGGTTTTCCCGCTTCGACGGATTCAGTTGTATTTTTAGAAATTTATGTATTTTATTTTCCCATGTTGTAAATTGTATTTTTGTAGACAATGTACTTGTATTAGTATGTGGCCGAGCGCCTAGGACTGTACATGTATTATGCCTGTGACGAATGCTTGTACTAGAGTAGTTTGCTTCATATACATATGTCATGTCTGTGATGTTGTCTATTACTACTTTATTATATGCGTGTGTTTGACACTAACACTCCTGCAAGTACTATACCAGGCCTTCAGGCTGCGTTTAACCTCCGGGATTTCTATACCCAACTTTCAGGTTGCGTTTAGTCTCCGAGGTCTCATGCTCCGCATGGTAGGCAAGTCTAGCGCACAACGCTTTCCTCCTAACTCCGCTCGAGTGTAGTTATGCCGTGAGCGATAGCTATACATTATTGTGGCATCATTATGAGTGGTAACTATACCGAGCGTGATAGTCTCTAGCGTTGTACGCTAGCCTTGCTCCAACTTGTCTAGCTTGCTTTTTTGATCGCTAGCCATTGCCTGTCATGTTCTGTTATCATGCTTGTGTGCGTATCTGGTACTAACTGTGCAGGTACCCTTGTACAGTCTCAGGGTTTCTATCCACTTCTGGGATGGCTACCCAATAGGTTGTAGGCCTTATACCGTTATGGGTTTTGTGGTAGCTACCGGGAGTGCGTTTAGACCCTGAGCTTACTTTCAACCTTCAGGCTCTCGCCTACTTCCTCGAAAGAGGAGTGCGTTTATGTTGGCCCAAAGGCCCATCACTCTAGTTTTGATGATGATTAACTCATGTAGTTATAGTACTAATGATCTTGTGTTTAATTAGTGACAGATTCATGATCAAGATCTTAGTAGGTGCATAGCTTCAACAAAGGATTTAAAGTCAAGTTTTGGAGCTAGCACGGTGCTTGGACCAAGTCAAGAAGATGAGAAGCCTTCAAGTGAAGACTTCATGAAGATGAAGACTTGTGTCTAGGTATAAGATTTTGTTTTAGTAAAAATGTAAAGGATAGAATAGTTGGTGGATTGCTCAAGTACATATTACACACACACTCTTGATTAGTTGTCTTTTCATAAAAGAATTTTCAGTTTAGAAAAGACTTTCATTTTGGAAAAATACTATTTGGTTTTGGTGTTTCTCATATACATATCTTTAACCAAAACCATGTTTAGAGCTTATTGCCAAAAACATAGATATTTCATCTTGATTGTGTAGTGGATCATATCCATACACACTATGCCTAAAAATGAATTACAATATCTTGTTTTTATATTTGGTGAAGTTTTGGAAAAATACAGTTTTCATATTGAACCAATATTTTCATAGTACAAAAATAGTTCAAAACTTTTGTAACATGCCTTGATCTTGCGCAAGCATGTTTGTTTATCAAAGTATAACATTAAAACTATTTTTGTAGATTTTCTATGTATTTATGGGATTTTATTTGAGCCAAATAGACAAACTTTTTAATCCCAGATTTCTGTTTTCTGGCTTCAGCAAGTCGACTGTACGGTCAACTATACCTGAAGTCAGTCGACCGGACCGGTCGACCGACGTGCACAGACGTGCACGCCTTGACCTGGCAGATGGCCGGTCGACCGAGCAGGTCGACCGTCCAGAGAGCTCTGCTCTCTGGAAATGCCCCGGCCGACCGGGCGGTCGACCAGACAGAGAGAGCTGCTCTCTGTATCTGGCCTCGGTCGACCGGCCGGTCGACCGGAGGCACAACGGTCTGAAAAATGACCATTGGCCGGTCGACCGGGCGGTCGACCGACAGGTCTGACAGACCCCAACGGCTAGTTTCTGGCAGCCTATAAATTTGGAGTTTTGGTCATTGTTTTGAGACAAGATTTTGGAGACTTTTAGAACCAGTTTTTCCTATTCTTTCAGAAGAGTTTTCTCCACAAAATTGAGTGCTAATACTTCCAATCAAAAGGGAAGATTTTATCAAGAGTCTTTAAAGTGATTTCTTGAGTTTTGCACCATAGATTCAATCCTTGCTTTTCTCACAATCACTTGAGCTATCCATTGCTTTATCTATCCATAGGATTGTGTTGTGAGAGTTTTTGTTAGGTGATCAAAGTGTTGTGATCACCAAAGATCTTTTCTTTGTACTTTGAGGAGACGGGCAAGTGTGCTCGTGGTGGTTTAGAGTTCGGTTGTGAACTCTTGGTTCGAGGTGCGGCCTGCAAGCTTGTGGGGCTTGCGTGTGTACGGGACTAGGGAGTCCGAGGGCTTGTAGGTGTTGCGGCATCGGGGAGAGATCCATTGGGATCTTGCATAGTGGAAATCCTTCGTGTGTCGAAGGCGGGGATGTAGAGCAAGTGTGCTCGAACCTCGAAACATACCCTTGTGTTTGCGATTGCTCATTCTCTCTCTCTTTGTCTCTTTTATATCTTGCATGCTATAATTGTGTTTATCTTTACATGCTTGATATTCATATTGTGCTTAATTGATATACTTGCGTGGGATTGTTTGCTAACACTTGTATTCAACCAAGAGAGCCAACGCGGCACCTCAACCCATTCAAGGGGAATCTAGAGGAGTTAGTCCAGAGCCCTTCACGGGGAATTCGGCTACACTCTTGTGTTATACAAAGTGTTTAGTGTAAAAGTTTTAGTTAGGTCATAATAGTTTTTAATTCCGCATTATTTGTCTTTAAGTGACCATTAGATTAGCCAACACCTATTCACCCCCCCTCTAGGTGTACTTTCAATTGGTATCAGAGCCAAGTGCTCTTGATTTGGGTCTTACAACCTAGAGTTAAAGATCCTCATTTTTAGGCTAATCACTATTTTTGTACACACACCATGGACTTCATGCCACCACCCACCTTTGACATTCTTAACATCCAAATTTGGAAGGTTAAGATGTCTTTGTACCTCAAGGCCCTAGGCATTCATGTTTATCTTGCAACCATAAATGACTCATATATTAATAATAGCAAGTACATTGAGGCTAATGCAAAAGCCCTTCATGCTCTTAAGTCTACCCTAAATGATGATTATTTATCTAGGGTTTCTAATGTTGATTCGGCTTTTGTAGCATGGAACATCATCACCTCTCTTGGCGAAAAAGATCTATACTATGCCGGGAGCGATTCGGACGTTGGTAGCAACACCTCCAACATGTGCTATATGGTCCAAGGGGATAACCCCCTTGAGGTAACTACCGAATCCGAGGTAGATGAAGATAACATGTCATATGATGAACTTGCTTCATTTTGTCAACAACTATTAGAGAAATATGACATGATTAAGAAAGAAAATTAAAATTTAAAAAGGAATATTGATTGCATGCTGTTGACTGAATTTTCCTGCACACAAAATATTATATGTTAGTTTTAAGAATAGATGTGCAAGTCTCAGTTCTAATCCGCGGTAGCAGGGCTATGCGGGTCGTGATCCTCAGGGAGGGACTGCGATGGAAGCGTTAAGCAAGTTTCTCTAAAGTTTTTATTTTTATTTGTTAAGTTAGAAAGGAAGTGGTATTTACAATGGGTGGTAGAAAAGAATATGGAGATGAGTTGTATTTAATCTACAAAAAAGAAAAGAAAAGAAAAAGAAAGAAAACTTATCTCTTTAGTCTGCTTGCCGTTTGAACCGTTGCGATGATTCCCTTTTCTTGGAAGGTGTACAAGCACGGCTTATGGGATCGTCCGCCTTCTTAATCTACTCTACGAAATGAAAAACAAGCTATGAAGACCTGTTCATCGCCATGGGCCGTCAAGGTTCCTTCTTCGGCTAGGTATTCTCGAAGCAGTTGGATCTCATGGTGGGCAAGACATTAGAGAAAGAAACAATGTCATAAACCAAAAATAGAAAAACAATGATAGACAAAGATAGAGACACAATAAAACATAAAAAGAACAAAACAAGCTTTGATTTGATTTAAACAATGGAGGAAAATTTACAACTTACACCGGCTGTCACCATCGATATAAGAGGATCCCTTCCTCCATGAATGCAACATCTCCTCTCAGCTTTCACAAGAAGAAAATAAAATTTACAAAGGTGGAAATCTAATCTAACCTAAAAGAAAGAAGAAAAACCCTAAAAATCCTAACTTTGGCCCTTTGCTGGACGCTGCACGCTCTGTACGTTGCACTGCAGGAGATATTTATAGGTGCAGAAGGAAGTAGAGTCCCGGATGAAGTAGCCACGAAATCTGGTATCCAGATGAGATCAAAGTGCCGCGGATTTGCCGCGGATTTGCGGCATTTTTGTGGAATCTGGCCACGCGCTTTGGCGCGTGGCCTCACCTGGTCCGTCCATGTGGGCGCCTGCTTCTAGAAGTATGATCCTGGCTCTTCATATTGGGATATGGATATAACTTGGAAATCAAGTTATCTAGATTTTGTATTCTCCCAATCTCTTTTAAACGAATTTCCTTCTCATCTTTGGCTTTTATGCTCATCCTGCAAGAGTTTAGGGTTGGGTAGAATTCTATCCTTCTCTCATCTTCAATAATTGCAACTTTAGCCCTTGTATATTTGCACTTTGACAATCTGATATTTGCACTTTGACTCTTGGGCTTCAAATATGGGCTTGGATCTGGGCTTTTGGGCTCTTTAAGCTTTATTTATTGTTAAAATAATAATTCGAGGCCTGCACACAATAAATTACAAATTATTAATAAATGTGCAAAATTAAATGAATAAATATGAAAATGTGATGGTAAATATGATGATAAAAATGCACTTTTCACTACCAATCACACCCCCACACTTATCTTTTTGCTCGTCCTCGAGTAAAAACAAAGAAAAAGAAATGAAAAGTTAATCTAACCTAACTCACTTTCGTAGGAATCACGATTGCACTTAGCACGTGCAACAAGCCGTTAAACCTCTAGGTTACCCTAGAGGACGAGTGTTGTCTCGTGAGGGTTTTCAGCGGATTGCACCCACAAAATCCATAAAAAGGAAAATATTTGAATTATTATTGAAGAGACTAAGTAGTCTATAAGTTTTAGGATTATCATTTTTATTCATTCTTCAAACCTAGTCTTCATAAAGTTAATTGTTTTCCATTTTAGGTAAGAATTAAAATTGAATTTCTAATATAGTCTTTTTCGTTACCAAAAATCATATGCATCCTTATGTTTTTACTAGGAATTCCTTAACTTGGACTCTCATGCCTCTTTATATATATATTTTTTTTCCTTTTTTTTTATTTTTTATTTTTATTTATTTATTTTTTTTAATATGTATAACGCATCTAATTTTCTTTCGTGTAAGCATCAAGGCTTCTTGAGGCCCTCATACCTAACTAATTGATTATTAGATGTGTTAATACATATATTATATTTCTTAGTCTTCTTAGGCTTTCTAATCCACCCATGTAACGAACTTAAAGTCGATGACTCCCAAACCGGTTGGCTTTAGGGCACCAGGTGAGAAAAACACCCCGCGGACTCAAATTCGAGTGAACTAGGCCCCAAAACTAAGGACTTTATTTTATTTACTCACCTTTAGGCATGAATACTTATGCTTCTTGAGGCACATGTATCAGCTTAATTGGTGATTTTTTTTTTATGAGGCACAAGGTCTTTGTCTTAGAATCCTAGATATGCATTTGGTATGCACATTTCATTAAGGTAAAAATCAAGACTAATTATTTATTCAATTTCTCTCCTATACCTAAAAATTAAACAATTTATTTATTTTGACCAAGTTTTTAGAAATCCTAATCACGATTTTCCTAATCCTTAAAACTAACTTAGATTTCTTTCAAAAAAATAAGTCAAAATATTTCCTTTTTATAACATTTTTTTTAAATTTTTTTTTTCAGATTTTTTTTTTTTTTAGCAAATTTTGTTAGTTTCTACCTATGTTAGTATGTTAGTAAAACCCACCCCCACACTTATCTCATGCATTGTCCTCAATGTATGAATTAATGCATATATGCATGAAACAGAACAAGGGAAAGCGGAAGTTACCTTAGGGTGGTGGTTCCGGAGGTGGTCTAATTGGTCCACGAAATGCGGCCCAATCAAGATAACAAATAATTTGGTGGAACCCACCAGAAATTTTCCTTACATAACCCACTAAAATATATATATAATCATTTTTTAGTATTTCCACCCCATCAAATTTCCAAATTTCATAATAAATTTCAGAGTTAATTGTCTCAACCTCCTTGTCCCAAAATGGAGTATGAAAAGATGGAATTATTGACTTGGACAATATAGGTGCGGGAACGAATACCGACTCAGGGAAAATGCTCAAATCAAGTAAGGGCTCAGGAGTCGGGCTAGGTTCAAGAATTGGGTCCAAGTCAAGAAATTGAAACTCAAGTCCACAATCTTCTTCCACAATGGAATGTGACCTAATATGGGTGATATCTCTTTACTTCCAATATTAAGGAATTCTAGCTCATCGCCATACAATTCTTCTAAACTAAGGTCAACATCTTTCGTCAGAATTGTACAATCAGTTTCAGAAGTAAAGAGATTGTGAGAATCTAGGTCAAGTTCAATATGATCATCTAAAATGGGTGATTCAATTTCATAATGAATTGGAATAGGATCCAATGTTGACTCGGAAGAAGTGAAATCAGGTGGAGACACTGGAGTCATTATTGGATCAGGAAATAAAATTGAATCATCAAGTGGGAGATAATGATCATATTCATGCTCAAGTTCTATTTCAGGAAAGGAAAAACTTGCCAAATTATCAAGAATTGGAGTTTCGGCAAGTTCAGATGATGGCACTGAAATAGAATCTTGTTGTCCAAAGCAACTTGGTTCGTCGGCTCTAAGAGAGTGGTCAGCGATATCAGAATTTGTCGAACTGTAAGAACGCAAAGATTGAACCATCATATCTAAATCATGCTCGCGAGCTAATCTAGCCTGAGTCATGGCTTCAAGCCTCTTTTGGAATTGGATTTGGAAAGAGGAAGTGAGATCGTGATGAAGTTGTGAATCGGTGGACTCACGCATCATCATGTCTAAGATTGATGGTGGTTGTTGCTTGGACTCGTGCATACTCATCATTTCCCCGATAGATGGTTTTCTATTCTGAATGGGTGGATCTGAGTATGAATCTTGGGAAGAATGTGGACTAGATGGATATGGAGGACAATTTGGTTGAGAATTAGACTCGGGGGACTCGAAACCCCATGAACTCTGTGACGAGTTGAAATTATTATGGAAATTATAGTCATAAGATGGGGGGTGTGGGTTATATTCATTCGGATAAGACCATTCCGGCACACTAGATTGGTCAAAGTTAGGGTATGCGGGTTGGTAATATCCGAATAATAGTTAGGGGTGTAATATGGATTAAAATTGGAATTATTCTTATATGCCATATCACACCAACATAAACACAACAAACAAAAAAAAATTTTAACCTAAGTTAGGGTAGACCTATGACCTAGACGACTCCTAACTGGTTAGACCGTCCACAGGAGGTTGGGTGCAAACTTTTACCACAAGTTAATCAGCCAGGTCAGGGCAAGAGTGGTGGGAGGTTTTCCGTCAAAGACGTTCCTTAATTAAATAACCACCAATCTTCGGGCTTTCGGCCCTCAATCCCTTTCCTAGACACTGATTTGGCAAGAGTCAACTTCCAGCACTGTTCCCCCTTAGGATAATCTCCTATTGAGTCCGAGATGTCCCTAGGGCCAACGTCTACTCTTTTTTAGTTAGGCTTGGGTTAGTGAGTGCTTGGGATATGATTTTTGGGCTAAGGAAGGGTGATGAAATCCCCACCTTATCTTATTTATGGGTTATGCCCTTAAGATGAATTAGTGTACGTGTAAAGCTGTAGAAAGTAATCACTCAAGAAAGCAGTAAACAACTAAGAGTGTTTCCTAATCTATATGCTATGCAAACGTACCTTGTCGCCAGCACTCTTCAACAGTAAATAAAAATAATTAAAAAGACACATGCCTAATATGCAAATATCTAATCAATTTTTAATAAACAACGAATAGTTTACTATTGAATTAATTAGCAGTTGCAGAGTGATCACAGAGAAATATAATCACAGCAGAAATCAGAGTTTTGCAATGCAGAGCAACCTGCAGAAAAGCAGGTTAGTAGTTCACTACTATTGCCGCGGAATCGCGACTTTTGCCGCGGATCCGCGGCAAATTAGTAGGTCCAAGTGCTCTGCCTTCGAGGGCAGAGGCACTGGATTGCTGTATGTCCTTACTGCTGCTCTGTTTTTGTTTCCTGTTCTCTGTGCCTGCAACAGAAAAAAATAAAGAATTAGTTAAAAATTAAAATTTTTTTTATTAGAGAATAACTTACCGTCCCTCCCCGGCAACGGCGCCAATTTGTTGACTGAATTTTCCTGCACACAAAATATTATATGTTAGTTTTAAGAATAGATGTGCAATTCTCAGTTCTAATCCGCGGTAGCAGGGCTATGCGGGTCGTGATCCTCAGGGAGGGACTGCGATGGAAGCGTTAAGCAAGTTTCTCTAAAGTTTTTATTTTTATTTGTTAAGTTAGAAAGGAAGTGGTATTTACAATGGGTGGTAGAAAAGAATATGGAGATGAGTTGTATTTAATCTACAAAAAGAAAAGAAAAGAAAAAGAAAGAAAACTTATCTCTTTAGTCTGCTTGCCGTTTGAACCGTTGCGATGATTCCCTTTTCTTGGAAGGTGTACAAGCACGGCTTATGGGATCGTCCGCCTTCTTAATCTACTCTACGAAATGAAAAACAAGCTATGAAGACCTGTTCATCGCCATGGGCCGTCAAGGTTCCTTCTTCGGCTAGGTATTCTCGAAGCAGTTGGATCTCATGGTGGGCAAGACATTAGAGAAAGAAACAATGTCATAAACCAAAAATAGAAAAAACAATGATAGACAAAGATAGAGACACAATAAAACATAAAAAGAACAAAACAAGCTTTGATTTGATTTAAACAATGGAGGAAAATTTACAACTTACACCGGCTGTCACCATCGATATAAGAGGATCCCTTCCTCCATGAATGCAACATCTCCTCTCAGCTTTCACAAGAAGAAAATAAAATTTACAAAGGTGGAAATCTAATCTAACCTAAAAGAAAGAAGAAAAACCCTAAAAATCCTAACTTTGGCCCTTTGCTGGACGCTGCACGCTCTGTACGTTGCACTGCAGGAGATATTTATAGGTGCAGAAGGAAGTAGAGTCCCGGATGAAGTAGCCCACGAAATCTGGTATCCAGATGAGATCAAAGTGCCGCGGATTTGCCGCGGATTTGCGGCATTTTTGTGGAATCTGGCCACGCGCTTTGGCGCGTGGCCTCACCTGGTCCGTCCATGTGGGCGCCTGCTTCTAGAAGTATGATCCTGGCTCTTCATATTGGGATATGGATATAACTTGAAAATCAAGTTATCTAGATTTTGTATTCTCCCAATCTCTTTTAAACGAATTTCCTTCTCATCTTTAGCTTTTATGCTCATCCTGCAAGAGTTTAGGGTTGGGTAGAATTCTATCCTTCCCTCATCTTCAATAATTGCAACTTTAGCCCTTGTATATTTGCACTTTGACAATCTGATATTTGCACTTTGACTCTTGGGCTTCAAATATGGGCTTGGATCTGGGCTTTTGGGCTCTTTAAGCTTTATTTATTGTTAAAATAATAATTCGAGGCCTGCACACAATAAATTACAAATTATTAATAAATGTGCAGAATTAAATGAATAAATATGAAAATGTGATGGTAAATATGATGATAAAAATGCACTTTTTACTACCAATCACATGCATATAGAACAAGATTCATTTAGAGATAAAATTGCATGTTTAGAAAAAGAAAATAAGAGTTTGAAAAAATGAGAATGTTTCCTTGCTTTCCAAATTAAATGATCTTTGTGAAGGAAACACATCTTTAAAAAATAAAATGATTTTGCTAGAAAAACAAAAGGAAATTGTTTTTCAAGAAAATTCTTGTTTGAAAAGAAAAATGTTTGAAAAAGAAAAAGAAGATGTTTCTAAAAAGATAAAGAAAAATGATTCTATTTCTCACTACTCTTTACATGCCACCATTGATAATAGTGAGATTAAATTTTTGAAAAATAATGGATAGTTTGAGTTCAACTTTGAACTCTTGTGCATTTAACCACACTAGATTGGAGTCTTTGTTTTCAAAGAAACAAGCTCCACATATTCATGCACATTCACATCATGCATTTGCTTATGTTGCACGCCACGATTATACACATACACATAAGCATCCTAAGGTGTACAAGTGTACACATTGTGGCCGCAAAGGCCATTTAGAAAAATTTTGTTATGATAGATTGCATCATGTTAATTTTGCTATTAACAAAAATGTTTGGGTTCCTTAGAAAGCTAACCCCCAAGGACCCAAGAAAATATGGGTACCAAAATCCCCACCCCATGTTTTTGATGTAGGTGAGGGATCTCTCAAGACGTGAGAGACTTGGTGCCTTGATGGTGGATGCAAATGGATATGATGGACACACTTATTGATGCATCGCTATCAAGGAGGTTTTGGTGGGACAACCACCATGATTGGAGCTTTGGAGTTGGTAACAATCTCTAAGCTCCCATTTTATTTATGTTCATGCTTGTTCATTCATAATATTTTGAGCATGTTCATGTTTTATATTTTTGTGCTTCATGTGGTATGAACTAGCTTAAATGTAGATTTTATCAAAACTTGTATTTATACATGTACAAATAGTGAACTACAAATTGATTCATATATATTTGCACTTCAAGTTCATTTGTACTCTCTATATGCACATGTATAGCCTAGTTCTGATGATTCCTTCATTTATACATGTTTTGCCTATTTTTCATATTTTACTTCATGTATATGTATTTTAAATTCAAATCTAATAAATATACATGTATACCCGTGAGTCTCTTGCTTTCATGCAAATACATCTAATAGACTCTTTTATGTTTGGGATATGTATGCATATTGTTAGAATTGGATTTATCATACATATGCCTAGAAGTTTGCCTTTGAAATGAAAAATTGATTTTGTTTTGTTTTGTTTAAATAAAATGTTATTCATGTTTGATTCGAGCTCCATTGACTATTTTCATGAAAATTGCTAATTACATGATACTTGTACACTCACATTTTATTTATTTTGTCATGATTATGTTTCATGTACACATTTTATAAGCTTTATAGATATTGAGTGTCAATTATTGTGTATTAGGTATGATTCATGAAAAACATATGATTTGATTTCATGTTTTGAAGGATCTTTAACTAGTTTTCAAAAATTATCTTTAACTAGTTAATTATTCTTCATTGGGTAGTGGTTTTCACTATAAAACATTTTCAAACCCTATTTTCGAAAACCCCCCTCCAACCTTTTATGGGCGGACGGATGGGCGAGTATGCCTTGCAAGCCTAATTGAAAAATCTTTTATCTTGAGCATATGAAGGGTGGAAGGTTATGAGTTATACACAATTTTCACTTCATTATTTCAATTGGTATCATAATTTCATTTGGTATCTCAATTGATATATTTTGTATACTCTTAAGTTTGTTTCTATATATATGTATGCCTTCAATGACAATTTCTATTATCATACATATATAAGATGTTTTTAGTGCTTACTTTACAATTGGAATTCATATTTTAAAAGCACAAAGTTTATGAAAAATTTAAAAAAAAATGATCATTGTTTTAAATTGGTATCAGTATGTTTTACAATAATGATGATTTACTTTTGGTATCTTAAAATTTGATTATTTTACAAGAGCTCTGATACCTTTAAAATTTTTGTTTAAGAAAAATCAAAACATTTTTTATTTGGATTTCCTATATGCAAGGAGAGCTTAACATCTCTTCTACATATAGATTCATGTTGAGTGTATCTTGTATTGAGGAGCTTGACAACTCTTCTTATGTGGTACACGTGTGTAGGGGGAGCTTCACATCTCCTCTTATGCATTACGTATTATGTGTTATGTGAATTAGGGCTTGTCATCCCTTCTTCATGTAATGCATATATGTAGAGAAGCTAACTTAGCGTCTTCCTCTTCATGAATGTATATCGCATATAACCATTTATTGATTGATTGTTTTACCCCTTATTGATCTCTTTGTTTATGACAAAAAGGGGAGAAAAATTTTGTTTTTACTTTAACCCTTTGTTGATGATTGACAAAAAGGGGGAGAAAGATTTTAGATTTATATGCATGTTTTGTGAAAAAGGATTTATGTTTATACATATATGTTTTGTTTTGCAAATGAATGGAGATAAGGACTTGATGAGTTTTATGATTGTTTGGCATGTTGTATTTGCATACATGTCATCATTTGCATACATATTCATGTGCTTCATTGAATATCTATTATTTTGTGTTATGCATGAGTTAAGGGGGAGCTTCTTTGAAGCTTTACTTTAATCCATGCATATATAACTTCATGAGTTTTGTCATCATTAAAAAGGGGGAGATTGTTGGCCCAAAGGCCCATCACTCTAGTTTTGATGATGATTAACTCATGTAGTTATAGTACTAATGATCTTGTGTTTAATTAGTGACAGATTCATGATCAAGATCTTAGTAGGTGCATAGATTCAACAAAGGATTTAAAGTCAAGTTTTGGACCTAGCACGGTGCTTGGACCAAGTCAAGAAGATGAGAAGCCTTCAAGTGAAGACTTCAAGAAGATGAAGACTTGTGTCTAGGTATAAGATTTTGTTTTAGTAAAAATGTAAAGGATAGAATAGTTAGTGGGTTTCTCAAGTACATATTACACACACACTCTTGATTAGTTGTCTTTTCATAAAAGAATTTTCAGTTTAGAAAAGACTTTTATTTTGGAAAAATACTATTTGATTTTTGGTGTTTCTCATATACATATCTTTAACCAAAACCATGTTTAGAGCTTATTGCCAAAAATATAGATATTTCATCTTGATTGTGTAGTGGATCATATCCATACACACTATGCCTTAAAATGAATTACAATATCTTGTTTTTATATTTGGTGAAGTTTTGGAAAAACAAGTTTTGGAAAAATACAGTTTTCATATTGAACCAATATTTCCATATTACAAAAATAGTTCAAGACTTTTGTAACATGCGTTGATCTTGCGCAAGCATGTTTGTTTATCAAAGTATAACATTAAAACTATTTTTGTAGATTTTCTATGTATTTATGGGATTTTATTTGAGCCAAATAGACAAACTTTTTAATCCCAGATTTCTGTTTTCTGGCTTCAGCAAGTCGACTGTATAGTCGACTATACCTGAAGTCGGTCGACCGGACTGGTCAACCGACGTGCACAGACGTGCACCCCTTGACCTGGCAGATGGCCGGTCGACCGAGCAGGTCGACCGTCCAGAGAGCTCTGCTCTCTGGAAATGCCCCGGCCGACTGGGCGGTCGACCGGACAGAGAGAGCTGCTCTCTGTATCTGGCCTCGGTCGACCGGCCGGTCGACCGGAGGCACAACGGTCTGAAATATGACCATTGGCCAGTCGACTGGGCGGTCGACCGACAGGTCTGACAGACCCCAACGGCTAGTTTCTGGCAGCCTATAAATTTGGGGTTTTGGTCATTGTTTTGAGACAAGATTTTGGAGACTTTTAGAACCAGTTTTTCCTATTCTTTCAGAAGAGTTTTCTCCACAAAATTGAGTGCTAATACTTTCAATCAAAAGGGAAGATTTTATCAAGAGTGTTTAAAGTGATTTCTTGAGTTTTTCACCATAGATTCAATCCTTGCTTTTCTCACAATCACTTGAGCTATCCATTGCTTTATCTATTCATAGGATTGTGTTGTGAGAGTTTTTGTTAGGTGATCAAAGTGTTGTGATCACCAAAGAACTTTTCTTTGTACTTTGAGGAGACGGGCAAGTGTGCTCGTGGTGGTTTAGAGTTCGGTTGTGAACTCTTGGTTCGAGGTGCGGCCTCGGCAAGCTTGTGGGGCTTGCGTGTGTACGGGACTAGGGAGTCCGAGGGCTTGTAGGTGTTGCGGCACCGGGGAGAGATCCATTGGGATCTTGCATAGTAGAAATCCTTCGTGTGTCGAAGGCGGGGATGTAGAGCAAGTGTGCTCGAACCTCGAAACATACCCTTGTGTTTGTGATTGCTCATTCTCTCTCTCTTTGTCTCTTTTATATCTTGCATGCTATAATTGTGTTTATCTTTACATGCTTGATATTCATATTGTGCTTAATTGATATACTTACGTGGGATTGTTTGCTAACACTTGTATTCAACCAAGAGAGCCAACGCGGCACCTCAACCCATTCAAGGGAATCTAGAGGAGTTAGTCCAGAGCCCTTCACGGGGAATTCGGCTACACTCTTGTGTTATACATAGTGTTTAGTGTAATAGTTTTAGTTAGGTCATAATAGTTTTTAATTCCGCATTATTTGTCTTTAAGTGACCATTAGATTAGCCAACACCTATTCGCCCCCCCTCTAGGTGTACTTTCAGTTTAGACTGTCAGGTCTCTCAGTCACGCCTGGTAGGCAGACCTAGCGCTCAACTTTTTATTGCTAACTTTGTTCGAGCGTAGTTACACTGTGAGCGCGGTTTCATCAAGTGCGGTAATATCGCATTCATATGCTCTCCATGCCATGTGCGTTTAGTTGTGCCACGAGCGGTAACCACACCGAGCGTGATAGCGTCTAGCGCTGTATGCTAGTTTTGCTCCAGCACTGTTTAACTCCACTTGGATGTTCGCTTGCTTACTTGCTCGCTTGCCTGCTTAATGATTTAACTATTATTCTTCTTGATGGCTATGAAAAGTTTGAAATCTTTACTTATATTATTTTTCAAAACAATATTATTTTCCTGTATCTGTACCGATCCCCTGTATCAGTACTATTTTCCTGTATTATGATACTCAATAATGATATCTACTATGCTTATTGCTTGACGTGCTATCACTTGCTATGTTGACCACCTGACACCTGACATGCTACTACTTTACAGCTACCCCCTGTAATAATATCACTTATCACCTGCCACCTTTTATGTTAACACTTGACCTGTGATTATTACATTTATGAGAAACCCTATGCCTGTTATCATGTATTATATACAGTAACTTGTACTCATGTACTTTTGTGCTCCTGAATTTCTGAACTTGTCCTGCTCCTGCTATTCTCATAAATTGATAATTAGATAATAAATTATGAATAAGACAACTTGCACCAAGTTTGGGGGAAACTAATGGCTCTTGATTAGTTCCATGTTCATGGTGGTCATATCGTGTCATGTGTGGCCACATTCTTGAGGGATCACCTAGCGGCCACCAGGGATTCTGTGGGGTGTACTAGCACCCCTTCCTTACCAATTTTTCCTGCCGGGTATGCACAAGCCCTAGGCCTATCTTTATGGGATCTGCGATACCCTATTTCTTTTTGGGCGTATAATAAGTCTCGGTAGCTAGCGGTACGTTCTAGCTCAGCACCGGATACTCCTAGAACATTGTCTCGGGCATGTACAAGACCCATTCTAAACATGGTTCATTAAACTCCATCAGTTTCTAAATAAATGATTTTATGAGTTATAAGTGAAAGTATGTGGAATGAGATGTATACTAAAACCTACAACTTAGATGCCCCAATTATAATAAGATGCTAATATATAATTTGTTGTGTTGTTTTACAACTCGAGTTGAATGCGCTCGGGTTACAGTGATATGGGATAAATATATATAGATGAGGGTTTTTTTATTTGGATTATTCCTTTGACGTACTAGTCTCATGGAGCCGTGGCCTAAGCTTGTATGATTGGTTTTGCCCGTCTTTAGTTTTATTCATTTTTATCAGTTTTATAGGTTTTATGTTAGTTTAGAAGATAACTGGTATTGCCTTATCTGCTTTACTTACCGCCTCCTTACATGCTCCTGTATGCCTATGCACACAACACGGTTTTCAACGCATGCTCCTGGATTCAGATTTATCGATACACGTGTGCTTGTACCTGCACGCCACTTGGCATCACTACACCACTCGTTGGAAAGTTCTGGCTCCTCTGGACCTGCATGTTAAGATCTTGGAGCTTGAACCTTGTGAATTCTCCCGATTGCTGATCAGAGATGCGCAGCGAAAACGTGGATCATCGGCAGACTAGTCTGAGGCTCTATCCTTCCAGGCGCCCTCGGCTCTTGAGTTTTCCTTTCGTGACTCGTGGGGCCTTTTGTACTGTACATACTTGTATATCTCTTTGTATTCTCATATTTGCTCCTATCGGTGATGTAATATTCTTGCAATATTGTGTCACATATTGTGATAACTTTGTAATTGTACTATATGTTGGAATGTATAATGCACCATGTACTTTCATACTCTGATTCTTGCATGTATTTATACTTAGTGTACATATGTGAGGGTATTTTTGACCTATGTATATACGTCGCAGTAACGTCTTCGTGTCCGCAGGATCGGGACGTTGCACCGGCCGAGCCCAGCTCCCCTACAGCCTCCATGCCAAAGAGAGAAAAGAGAGAGGAGAGGGAGAATGAGAGAGAGAAAGGAGAATACAACCCCACCACCACTACCTCTACAGCCAACACTACACCACTACTCCGGACAGCGCTGTTCTAGTCTCCAATCAGCAAGGGAGAGGAAGAAAGGATGGGAAAGAGTAAAAGAGCAAGGGAGAGATAGAAGAATAAGATGGGAATGACATTTCCCATTTTCTCATTAAGTATTTTTCCCATGAATTTCCTCATCAAGCCACATAGCAGCACAAGTCCATTGTGCTTTAAAATCCCTCCACCTCTCACTTTATCTGGTGACTCATCCCCTCCACTTAATCTCCCCTATATTATATATTTATTAGATTTGTAATTATAGGTTAATGTTAATTAGAAATGAGAGAAAACTCAATATGGGCTTGGACCCAATCTAAAGAAATTAAAAGAAAGAGAAAGGAGAAAATTTTAGGATTCTCTTACTCCTATATATCAATTTGAAATCACAAATTTAATATAACTTGACTATAAAATATCTACCCCTTGTTCCAAATAATTTCGATCAATTTAAATGATGATATACTAATCACCAGAATTATTGAATATTATCCTATTAACTGGAGTTTAAAGTATAAATATGGATTTTAAAAATTCGGGTGTTACAATTCTACCCCTTTAAAGAAGTTTCATCCCCGAAACTTAGGATACTCCAAAATGAATTAGGGTATAATCTTTCCATTCTTCTTTATATCATAAAATTTCACTTCAAATAAAATATTTTATTTGATCTGTTGGCTTTTCCATCATACTACTATTAGAGAAATTGCTTTGTTCCTCAGTTACTGATTGTACACATTTATTGCATATCTATTATTATATTCCTACATCTATCTTGTAATAAATCCTTCTAATTTCTTGTCTTAATGTCTTGTTTTGTAGGTTTGTCTTAATGAAGGAGAGAAGATAAGACCTAATAAAAGACAGTTAAATTATGATTTAATTGGATCAATTTGGTTAGCTGAAGATAAAACCAAATAAATACAGTTAAAATCAGATTTAAAAGAATTAATTTAGTTAGCTTGAAGAATCAAGTAGATAGAGGCAAATCTAGAAGTCCAAAGGTAACCCTATTAATATACAAAGGGACATCTAAAAGGTTAGGATGTATATTCAGAAGATTCAGAGAGATAAGACACAATCTAACTGAAGATCAAAAGATAAAATAAAAATTTATCTTCAACCTTATCTCCAAGCTTATCAAAAGATCTTTTCTGTTGGGTAAGAGATTTTTTCTTTATCTTCGTACGCTATCCCTTACCCAGTTTTGGCTATAAATACCTACATTTCTGGAGGCAAAGGGGCACCACTCTAGCAGAGAGAGCTTAGCTAGGTTTTGCTTTAGTTTTAAGTTAGGTTTTTGTTTTTCTTTATGTAATTTTCTGTTTTTTTATGTAATTGAGATTAGAGAGATTCATAGAAAAAAGAGAGAGTAGATTCAAGGGTGACAATTGACATAAGTTCCTCCTTTTTCTTATAGTTCCTTATTTAATTAAAGTTATATTTTTTTTGTTTTAATCTTACTTTTCATTAGCACTTGCTCTTTTATGCTTGATCTCAATCTATATGCTTCTAATAACCTCGAACATGCCACGCCCTTGAAAGGGCCACTAATGGCTTGTGATGATGGATCCTTACTTCTAAACGGGTAAATTCTGTATCATTTCATACTTATTTTTCATAGTTTTGATGATATAATATAGACAGTTTGGAGTAAGGATAATCTTATATTCCATGCGGTGATCCTTCAAGTCAAGGAAAGTTGTTGCCTAGGATCCAAGGTGAGGTAAGCATAAAGAGGTAAGTAAACATTAGATCTTTCTTTCTTTTTTCATTTCATAGTTTAGAAACACTTCTAAAAAGTGAACACTTTTCTCCTTCTTTTTTTAGGTTCTTTCTCTTTTAATTTAACTCTTCTTTTAAATTTAAAATGATTTCAAAGCCATCTTCGTCTATCTTCCACTTTCTTTTCTAACTTAACATAACTTTCATTTTCTTTTTCTTTTCAAGAACAAATTAGAACTTTTAACCAGTTTTAATAACTCAAAAGAACTTACCAAACGCTTCCATCGCAGCCTCTCCTTATGGTTCACGACCCGCATAGCCACTTGCTATAGCGGTAGCATTGAGAACCTTGCACTATCTTAATCTTCATTTCTAAACTTTGTATTTTTGTACACAGGTTCATCTCAATCAAATTTTGGCGTCGTTACTTGGGATGAACAGTAAGTTTTTTTAAGTTTACCTAACGGTTAAATTTTTTCTTCTCTGTTTTTGTGTGCAGGGGCTGATTCAAAGGAAATGAGAGTTGCAGAAACACATAAGTGGCTTTGAGACTGCTCTAGAAAGCAGAGCCCAGAACCCTCAACCTTGCCGCGCCAACGCGGCAAAAGCCGCGTTTTCGCGACAAGTTGAGACTACTCACCCTTCTTTCTTGCAGGGTGGATGCATTGCAAAGAGTAGCTATTAGTTTTCTTATTTAGCTCATTGTATATACATTTTTAACTCAACAGTAAATTGTTGCTTGTAAATGCTAAAAAAATATTTAAACTTGCATTTAGGCACGTGTCTAATTCGTTACATTTCATTACTGTTGAAGAGTGCTGGAGCAAAGGTACGTGTGCATAGTATGTAGTATATGAAATTTTTTTGAATTGTTTATATTGCTTAAGTGTTACTTTTCATATACATATACATGTTGCACTAAACTGAATTAAGGGCTTGTCCTATAAACATGATAAGGTGGGGAAGTCATTATCCTCCTTAGCCCACAAACCTTCTCCTCACTCACTAACCTATCCTAACTTAAAACTGAGTAGAGTTGGCCTTAATCTCGGACTCAATAGGAGAGTGATCTAAGGAAAAGTTGTTAGAATTTGACTCCTGCCAAATCGATATCAAAGGTTGAGGATTGAGAGACAAAATCTCAAAAAATAGTGGTTTGGTATAATTAGGCACGTTGTTTAGGCACGGATACCTACCACTGGTCTTGCCCCTACATGGCTAATTAAATTTTGGTCAGATTCTACAATATACCCCCCGTAGTTAGTCTAACAAGTTAGTAGCCATCTAGGTCTAAGGTTTACCCTAACTAAGACTAGATTTTTCTTTCTTTTTTTTTGTTTGTTTTTTTGTTTTTATTTTTGACAACTTTGTGACATAGATTACAATTATAATTATTCCAATGCATATAGTGATCCAAACTTCACCCTGACCTCTTTTGACTCGAATATTACCAACCCAGCATATCATAACTTTAACCAACCAACTATGTCAGATTGGTCTTATCTGAATCAATATATGCCCCAGTCCCAATATTATGAACAAGACTGGAACAATCATCACCACTCTTCACCGAGTCAGTGGAGAAACAACTCCCCCGAGTCATTCTATCAACAACCTTACCAACATACCTCTTTTTTGTTGGCCCAGAGGTCCTTCACTTTAGTTTTGATGATGATTAACTCATGTAGTTATAGTTTACTAATGATCTTGTGCTTAATTAATTTCAGATATTTGATCAAGATCTTAGTAGGTGTTTGACCTCAACAAAGGAGTTTGAAGCTATCACATGTAGATTCAAGAGCTCGCGCGTCAAGATCACATCTAGCACTCAGTTGGAGTCAAGTCATTGGATCGAGTCGGCTTGGAGACAAGAAGACTTCAGTTTGTGTTTAGTTTGTGTTTAGATCTTGTGTAATGATAGCTAGTGCTGATATGCTCAAGTTCACATACACACACAAGTTTAAAGTTTATTGGTTTTAGTTTTTAGTTTAACCTACTTTGGTTTTCATGTCAAAAATATAGATATATATCTTATATGTATATTAGATTCTATTCCATATACAATATGCTTCAAAGTTGTTTCAATATCATGTTTTTGTATTTGTACATGTTTTGGAGAAAACGGTTTTCCATTTCAAAGTTTGGTTTTTGAAAAATACGGTTTTTGTTTAAAGGTCAAATTTCAATAACACAAAAATAGTTCAAATAATTTGTAATATGTGTTGATTTTTGGTCACACATGTTTGGTATTCAAAGATCTTAAAAAAACTTATTTTTGTGGAAGTTATGTGATTTTATGGGATTTAATTGAAATTAAAAAGACTAGTTTTCAATACCCTAAAAATCCCAGCCAGACTGACTGGCGGTCAGTCCGGTCGACCGGAGCGGTCGACCGATGTGCACAAGGGACGTGCACATGGCCAGCCATGAAGGTCAGTTGACCGCACGGTCGACCGACTGAAAGCACCCCACTCTCGGGTCGGTCGACCGGGCGGTCGACCGTTGGCTGTGGCCATTCCACCGGGCGGTCGACCGGAGGCACAACGGTTATAAACATGACCGTAGCGCGGTCGACCGGGCGGTCGACCGCAAGGGCAGTTTTGCCCTTTCCTGCTGCCAACAGGCAGATTTTTGGGTGGCTTATAAATAGCCCCCTCTTTGGGCTGTTTTAAAAAAGAATTTCAAGAGCAAAAATTTTCATCTTTACAAGTGTTTAACATCAAGTTTTAAAAGAGTTTTGAGCTAAAAAATTTTATCTTTATTTATTTTCAAGGGTTGGAAAAATCAAAGAAAAATAGAGTATTTGGGATATTGGTTTTGATCTTCATTTTTATCTTATTCTATTTGTTTTCCCAAGTATTTTTCTTTGTGATTTGTTTTCCAAACACCTTGATTTCTCACACTTGAGCTATCATATCTATCCTATCTATAGGATCTTGTTTCTGGTGTGAAAATTGGTTTGTGGTCTTTGAGATCATCAAGAGTTATAACCTTCTTTGTGTTTGTTGTTATCCCTCTTGTGTAGAGGTGATCGTGGAGGTTGTGTTTGTATCCCTCTAAGTGTAGAGGTGATTGTAGTTGGAGTGTTGGCTTTGTGCCTATCCCTCTAGTGAGAGGTGATTGTTGTTTGGCTTAGTGCCCTATCCCTCTATTGAGAGGTTGATCTTGTGTGGCTTAGTGCCTTGCCTCTTGTGTAGAGGTTGTTGCTGTTTGAGAAAGGAGTTGTGTACTCCAAATTTGTATTACCCAAATCCTTAGTGGAGGTTCCCTGTGTGGGAAGTCCTGTGTGGACGATATAGTGGAAATCCTTCTGTGTGAAGGCGAGGACGTAGAGCAGTGGCATGAACCTCGAAACATATCTCGGCGTTTGCGATTGATCCACTATCTCTAAACTCTCTCTCTTATATCTTGCATTGCATCATATTATTCATATCTTATATGCTTGGTATTGATTGTGTGTCTCACTAGTGTTGAACCAAGAGAGCTTTACATAGCACCTCAACTCTTATTTAGAGGAATTTAGAGGAGATAGTCTAGAGCCCTTCACTGGGAATTCGGCTACACTCTTATGTTATACCTTGTATGTTTAGCTTAATTGTTTTTAGTTTGTTTAAATAATTTTTAATTCCGCATTAATTTATCATTAGATTATCCTTACACCTATTCACCCCCCTAAGGTGTTTTTCAATTGGTATCAGAGACTACGCTCCTGATATTAGGTTTAACCACCTAGGAGTGAGATCTTGGTTAGCTAATTAAAATTTGCATTTGCACACTTATTTGTTTGCACACACTCATGGACTTCATGACCCCTCCCATGTATGATACTTCCAACATTGATGTTTGGAAAGTTAAGATGTCCATGTACCTTAAAACCCTAGGTATGCATGTTTACCTTGCCGCTACCAAGAAATCTTATTTTAATAATAGCAAGCATATAGAGACCAATGCACAAGCCCTAATGGCACTTAGAAACATACTTAGCAAAGAACATTTACCTATTGTTTCTCATTGTGATTCCGCTTTTGCAGTGTGGAATACTTTGACCTCTCCCGCGCTACAAACGACGAAATATGTGGAGGAGGAATCTAGTGGAGATGAGTCTGACCAACCTTGCTACATGGTCCAAGGTAATGACTCCCTTGAGGTAAACTCAGACACCCATCTAGATGATTGTGCTAGTTCTTCAGGTGATGATTATGATGATGATGATGCATTAAATGAAGAACTATCTATTGTTTGTGAAAATTTGTTAGAAAAATATAAACTTTTGAAAAAGAAAAATTTTGCTTTAAAAGAAGAAAATAAAAATTTATTTTCTAAACTTGATATTGTTTTGCAAGAGAGGGATGAGATTTCAATTGAAAGAGACTCATTGAAATCTCAACTTGACCTTACTCCAAATGAAAACAAAATTTTGAAAAATAAAAATGATTGTGACACTGTTTTGAAGAAAAATGGAGTTCTATCTTCAAAACTTGATTTTGTTTTAAAAGAAAATGATTCTTTGAAAAATAAAATTGCTTCAATTTCAAAAGAGCTAGATTTGGTTTCAAAGGAAAATATTTCTTTGAAAAATAATTTTTCTTCACATTTTTGCCATGCTTCTTCACATTTTTGCCATGCTTCTATAGCTTTATCATCTAGTGTTGCATACTCCACTTTGTCGTCAAGCATTAAAAATGATATATGTTTGTTGAAGAAAAGTATTGATTGTTTGGGCTCCACTTTGAGCCAATGTGCTATGGATTACAAGAAATTGGAATCCATGTTTCGCAAGAAACATGCACCTCATATTCATGCACATCATACACGGCATACACATGCTCATCATGATCATACACATGACACAATGTAAACTCATGTGTACACTTGTACACATTGTGGACATAAGGGCCACCTTGCAAAATTTTGTTATGATAGATTAAATACTTCAAATTTTGTAAATAAATTTTTTTGGATCAGGAAAGGTGCTAACCCCCATGGACCCAATAGAGTATGGGTACCACAATTCACTCCTATTTTATTTGATGTAGGTGTGGGCTCTCACTTAACGTGAGAGTGTTGGTGCCTTGATGGTGGATGCGTTCCAGGCTACATGGTGACACATTTGGATGCATCACTTTCAAGAGAAGTTTGGTGGGAGACCACCATGGTTTGGAGATCTAGAGATTAGCCCTAATGGTTTTGGTAACTATCTCTAACTCCCATTTAGTGTACATACTTTCATTGATTGATTTTTTGGCATGTTTTGATTTTTTATGATTATTATGTTAATGCCATGCGTAGACTTGTGATATACATATATAGTATTTAAGGTACACCCATATTTATATGGACTTATATTTTTTTTTTGTGTTTTCACTTTACTTTAACTATTGTGTATATCCTAGTTCTAATTTTTGTGCATTTAATATAATGATCATGTTTGTTTATGATTTTGCACCTCATATTTTGATTACATGTTTAAGATGTAGTTTTCATTAAAACTTGCATATATACTTGTACAACTAATGAGCCACATTTGATTTTTGTATGTTTGTGCTTAATTGCTCACTTGTACCCATTAGATGTACTAGTATAGCCTAGTTTTGATGATTTGTACATTTTGACTTGTATTCCCTATTTTTTGTACATGTTTTTCAATGATGATGTGTTGAGCCTCATGTATATGTAATTTTGTTTAAAACTTTAGATATACATGTATACCCTTGAGTTATTTATTTTTCATGCAAATTTTATTATGGACTAATTTGTATTTGGGATATGTATGTATACCTTTAGTTTTAGACAAAACATAAATATGCCTTGAAGTTAGGGCCTGTTTGTTTCGTTGCAAAACGTCGCAAGTCGTAAGTCGTAAAATGAGAATGGAAAAAGTGAACTGTAGCAGAGAAAATATATTGTGTTTTACGGTGTTTGGTTGATAAAGTGAAAGTGTAAATGGTAAACTATATTGTGTTTTACGGTGTTTGGTTGGTAATGTAAAAGTGTAAGTGGAAAAGTTGACCACAAAATTAACTATAGCAGTGATTTAAATATTATAAATACTATTAAATTAAATCTACTATTGCAAATTAAATTGTATTAATAAATTTGAGATAAAAAATTAATAATCTTAATATTTTATTTATAACAATAATATTAATAAAATATTAGTATAAATAGTAAAATATTACTAAAATATTAACTAAATAAATAATATAAATTTTAAGAAAATCTAAAGAATATTAATAAAATTTTAAGAATACTAATAAAATATAAATATTAAAAAATCTTACAAAAATAATAAAATAGTTATAATATTATAATATTAAAAATACTTGAAAATTATTATAATATAAATTTTATTATAATATTATTGTAATATTATAGAAATATAAAATTAACAAAGTAAAATATCATTATAATTTAATAATAAATTATCATTATAGTATTATTATACTGAATTATTATTACAATATTAAAATAAAAAAATATTAATATAATAATAAAATATATTATGATATTAATAAAGTAATTTTTTATATTAAAAAATAAATAATTAAATATATATAGTAAAGTATAATATTATTATATTAATAAAATATTAACTCTAAATAAAATAATAAAAAATGGAATAAGTACTTAAAAAATAATAAAGTATTAAATAAAATATTAAATAAAAATATTAAATTAAATTAGTAAATATTAAATATTAAAACAATATTAAAAACAATAAAAAAATTAAAGATTAAAAATATAAAATAATTAAATAATTAAATAAGAAATTGAACACTATTTAAAATATTAAATATTTAATAATATTAAATTATATATTGATTATCAAGTAATTGTTTTGAACTGTAAGTGTACAAGTGAGAGTTACATGACCACAAAATTAACTGTAGCAACTGCAAGTGGAAAAATATGAGTGTAAAAGTGAGATTTACATGACCACAAATTTAACTGTAGCAACTGCAAGTGAGAAAAGAAGAGTTGCATTTTGCAACTTGTTTTTCAGCGAAACAAACAACGGAAAATGGAAAAGAAGTTTTACGACTTGCGTTTTGCGGCGTTTTGCGGCGAAACAAACACGCCCAATATTGTTTTGATGAAAATTAAATTTTCATATTTTTCATATTTTATAAAAAAATTTCATATGAGCTTAAATGCCTTATTTCTATGATTTTGTTAATTACATGACTATTATACTCACATTACTCTTGTTTACTCAAGATTTTTGTTTCATGAGTATATATGTGCTTTATTGCTTTATTGAGTGTCGATGATCGTGTGACTTACATGTTTTTCATGGATATATTCATGTTTTACTTTTTACTTGAAGGATTTCATACTAGTTTTCAAAATTATCTTTAAACTAGTTCATATTCTTCTATTGGTAGAGTTTTCAAACATAATAAGCTATTTTCAAACTCATATTTTTGAAAACCCCTACCAACTAAGGGCGGTTGGATGGACGACCATACTTTGTATGCTCTTATTAAAAATCTATTTGAACATGTGAATGAATAGGGTGGTAGGTATGAGTTATACACTTAATCCTCATTATATTTTCAATTGGTATCACAATTGATATTTTTATATTTGAATACTCATATTTGTGTTTTCTATATATGTATGCTTCAAACTTCAATCAATATCAATTTCAATTGGTATTTTTATTTTCGTACATATATATGATTTGATTGTGCTTGTTTTACAATATTTTTACATTGTTAAAGCACAAATTATGGTTATGCTAAGCTTGACTAATTTTTAAATGTTAATTGGTACTTTATGAGCTTATGCATTATTTTCAATTGGTGTTTCAATTGCTAATCATTTCGTTTGATATTTCAATTGATATCAAAATACACTTCATATTTTACCTTTTAATTTGTATCAAAACTTTATAAGATATTTCATTGGTATCAAAAACTGACATTGTTTCATTTCTAATTGGTATCAACATTTACTATTGGTATCTATATTTTCAATTGATATCTATTTTTTTAATTGGTATCAAATTTTTTTTTCAATTGGTATAGTCTATTGGTACTTTAAATTTTTTTAAAAGTGGTACCAACCCTTGTTTTGTCAACTACAATTTGATTTCATTGGTATCAAAATTTATTTTGTTGACTTTAAGAAAATTCAAAAATTTATCTTAAAAGAGATCTCAAAATGTTTTGATATGTATTGCTTATATGCAAGGGGAGCCTAACATCTCCTCTATATATAGATTCATGTTAAGTTGTATCTCACATTGAGGAGCTTGACCTCTCTTCTTTATGTGATACACATGTGTAGGGGAGCTTCACATCTTCACTTATACATTGTATAATATATTTTATGTGGTTAGGGTTTAGTCATCTCTTTTCATGTATTGCATGTATGCAGGGGGAGTTAACTTTATGTCTCTCTTCTTCATGAATGTATATCGCATATATATATTCTTTTTGTTTGATTAGTTTCACCCCTTCATTGATGAATTAACAAAAAGGGGGAGAAGTATTTATGGAGATTTATATATGCATGAGATTTATATATGTATGTTTATTTCATCTCCTTATTTTATAAAAAAGGGGGGAGAAGTATTTTGAGAGTTTATATATGCATGTTTATATATGTTGTTTATGCATATATGTCAAAAAGGGGGAGAAGTATTTTGCTTAATTTATGCACTTTATTGAATATCTATATTATTTATTACTATGTATGAGTTAAGGGAGAGCTTCTATAAAGCTTAACTTTAATCCATGCATATATAACTTCATAAGTTTTGTAATCATCAAAAAGGGGGAGATTGTTGACCCAGAGGCCCTTCAATCTAGTTTTGATGATGATTAACTCATGTAGTTATAGTTTACTAATGATCTTGTGCTTAATTAGTTTCAAATATTTAATCAAGATCTTAGTAGGTGTTTGGCTTCAACAAAGGAGTTTTGAAGCTATCACATGTAGATTCAAGAGCTCGCGCGTCAAGATCGCATCTAACACCGGTAGGAGTTAAGCTCGTTGGATCGTGTTTGGATCGAGTCGGCTTGGAGACAAGAAGACTTCGGTTTGTATTTAGTTTGTATTTAGATCTTGTGTGAAAATAGCTAGTGTTTGTATGCTCAAGTTAACAAACACACACAAGTTTAAAGTTTATTGGTTTTGATTTTTGGTTTAACCTACTTTGATTTTCATATCAAAAACATAGATATATATCTTATATGTATATTGGATTCTATTCCATATACAATATGCTTCAAAGTTGTTTCAATATCATGTTTTTATATTTGTACAAGTTTTAGAGAAAACGATTTTCCATTTCAAAATTGGTTTTTGAAAAATACAGTTTTTGTTTAAAGGCCAAATTTCAATAACACAAAAATGGTTCAAATAGTTTGTAATATGTGTTGATTTTTGGTCACACATGTTTGGTATTCAAAGTTCTTAAAAGAACTTATTTTTGTGGAATTTATGTGATTTTATGGGATTTAATTAAAATTAAAAAGACTAATTTGCAATACCTCAAAAATCTCAGACAGACTGACTGGCGGTCGACCGGACCAGTGGTGTCGACCGGAGCGGTCGACCGATGTGCACAAAGGACGTGCACATGGCCAGCCATAAAGGTCGGTCGACCGCGCGGTCAACCGACTGAAAGCACCCCACTCTCGAGTGGGGGCCGGTTGACCGTTGGCTGTGGCCGGTCGATCGGGCGGTCGTCCAGAGGCACAACGGTCATAAATATGACCGTTGCGCCGATCGACCGGGCGGTCGACCGGAAGGGCAGTTTTGCCTTTTCCTGCTGCCAACGGGCAGATTTTTGGGTGGCTTATAAATAACCCCCTTTTTGGGCTGTTTTAAAAAAGAATTTCAGGAGCAAAAATTTCTATCTTTACAAGTGTTTAACAGCAAGTTTTTAAAAGAGTTTTCGGCTAAAAGATTTTATTTTTATTTGTTTTCAAGAGTTGAAAAAATTAAAGAAAAATAGAGTATTTGGGATATTGGTTTTGATCTTCATTTCTATCTTATTCTTTTTGTTTTCCCAAATATTTTTCTTTGTGATTTGTTTTCCAAACACCTTGATTTCTCACACTTGAGCTATCATATCTATCCTATCTATAGGATCTTGTTTTTGGTGAGAAAATTAGTTTGTGGTATTTGAGATCACCAAGAGTTGTAACCTTCTTTGTGTTTGTTGTTATCCCTCTTGTGTGGAGGTGATTGTGGAGGTTGTGTTGGTATCCCTCTAAGTATACAGATGATTGTGGTTGGAGTGTTGGTTTTATGCCTATCCCTCTATTGAGAGGTGATTGTTGTTTGGCTTAGTGACCTATCCCTCTATTAAGAGGTTGATCTTGTATGGCTTAGTGTCTTGTCTCTTATGTAGAGGTTGTTGCTGTTTGAGAGAGAAGTTGTGTACTCTAAATTTGTATTACCCAAATCCTCAGTGGAGGTTCCCTGTATGGGAAATCCTGTGTGGACGATATAGTGAAATCCTTCTGTGTGAAGGCGGGGACGTAGAGCAGTGGCTCGAATCTCGAAACATATCTCGGTGTTTGCGATTGATCCACTATCTCTAAACTCTCTCTCTTTTATATCTTGCATTGCATCATATTGTTCATATCTTATATGCTTGGTATTGATTGTGTGCCTCACTAGTGTTGAACCAAGAGAGCTTTACATAGCACCTCAACTCTTATTTAGAGGAATTTAGAGGAGATAGTCCAGAGCCCTTCACCGGGAATTCAGCTACACTCTTGTATTATACCTTGTGTGTTTAGCTTAATAATTTTTAGTTTCCTTAAATAGTTTTTAATTCCGCATTAATTTATCATTAGATTAGCCCTACACCTATTCACCCCCTCTAGGTGTTTTTCATTTTTTAGAACAACTAATAGAGGAAAAATCTGATTTCGAAAAGAGGATGGATGCCTTGAACGACAAACTTCTAGAAGTTTTACATGAGTACGAGCGACAAGTTCAAAACTTAACGGGCTCACTTCCCAATCAAAATTTTACAATCCAGGATCCTTACTTAGAGAAGAGTATGGAATACATGATTCAGTTCCAAAATGATTCCTTCAATAGGTTAGAAGCACAAATGGATCATTTGGTCAAAATAATTAATGATAAGAATGAGGAAACTCTCCCTAACTAACCATTTACCATTCTTGATTCTCCTAACCATATTGATAGGAAACAAGAATCATGGTGTCTTGGAGATTTTAACCAAGATTCAATTCCATCACAATATATTAAACTTGACCATCCCAAACCTTGGACAAATTGGCAAGTTTTCATTTCAAGGAAATTAAACTTGAATATGAATATGACCTCGATCCACTTTGTGATCTAATTTTAATTTTTGAATCTATGTTGACTCTGATATCCTTACCCAATTTGGACCCATTTTCTGAACCAACATTGATTCCCATACCCATAGATTTTGAAATTGAACCACTAAATTTGGAAAGTCACATTCCATTGATGGGAAGAGAATGTGAATTTCAACTCTTTGATTTGGACTCAACTCTTGAACTGAAATTGACTTTTGAAACTAAACTTTATTTGAGTTTTGAGTCATATACCCCAGTCAGTGTTGGTTCCCGTTCCTTTCATGCTAGAGCCCAAATCTTCCATTTTACAAAATCATATTTTATTGTTGGACCAAGGTATAAACCATAATGACTCGGTGATGATTTTCCAAGATTGGTCATATAAAGGGAATGATTTTTATGATAGGATCATGCATGATCCTATTCATATTGGAGATTGTAAATATGTAAATAGGGAGATCATCCAAGGTGGGTTCCTAGATAATGTACAATATTTAAATTGCATAGCAACGCTTGGCCCACTCTGAACACCAGCAGAACCACCACCTTGAGGTAACATGTTTCCTTCCCTTTCTTCTTTTCATGCATAATATGCATTCATTCATATATTGAGGACAATGCATGAGATAGGTCTGTGGGAGGGTTCTAACATAACATAGGTTTACTTTTCATTTATAAAAAATTTAATATTTTCTTTGCTTTTAAAAACTTTTGAAAAGAGAAACAATATTTTGACCTATTTTTTGTAATAAATTAACTTGATTTTAAGGAATAGGAGAATCATAATCAGGATTTCTTATACTGAGTCAAAATAAGATTATTTGTTTGATTTCTAAGATTAGGAAGAAAAATTGAAAAGGTAATTTAGTCTTGATTTTTTACCTTAATCAAATATGCATACTTTATACACTTACACACTTAGCATTTAAAAACAAAGATTCTTATGCCTTATAAAAAAATGAAAGAGAAGAAAAAAAATATATATATATATATCAAAAATCTTCTAATTAAGCTGGGTATTTGTGCCTCATAAAGTATAAGTATTCACGCCAAAAAGTGGTCCATATAATTAATAAAATCTTTAAGTTTTGTGGCCTTGTTTGCTCGAATCCTCAAGTCCTTGGGATGTTTTCTTACCCGGTGCCCTAAGACCATCCGGTTTGGGAGTCACTAACCTAAGGCTCGTTACATAAGCAGATTAGAAAGCCTAATAGAATTAAGGGATAGTACCACCAAAAAATTATAAGAATAAGGCATAAGAGTTAGAGTTTATGAACTCTGAGTCAAAATTTCACAGTCACGAAGATGCATAAGACTTAGGGTATGTTTTTCATTGATTTTGCAAAGAGGAAAACTTACAAAAAAGGGTCAAGGAGCTAAATTACAAGTATTCTAAAAAGATTACAAGTAGATCTCCCTGAGATTCTGGAGAAGTGTACTGATAGGAGTCTGGTCAGCGCGCGACCACTTTGTCCCTTTGATGATGCGATCGATGGGATTTCCTTCTCGCCTGGTTCGGGGAATCGGAGAACAGAAGGTTGGTAGAACCCTCTTGTTACTTCTCAAACTGCCTCCACTTGGGAATTCCTTCTCGCCTGGTTCCGGAGATTCCTTGAGAGGGAGGAAGATCTTAGGGTATCAGCACCCTGATTAGAGAAGCAGTTCTCTGAATTCTTAGAAGCAAGAGAATAAGTCTCTGTTTAGCCGTCTCTCTGTGCGTCTCTTTGCCTGTGCGCGTGTGTCTCTCTCTTTTTTTTGTGTGCCCTCCTCTTCGTATGCCTCTTGTGGGCTATTTATAGGGAGAGTAGGGGTATAATCGTCCCTTGAAAATCTAGAAACAGATTGAGTCAATCTATTTAAATCTGAAAAGTAGCCTTGCTGCGGGCTAGAATCAGCTTCTACGCAACTAGAAATAGCAGGTAGCGTCGATCTCCTGATCTGTTTTGATTCTTTCCAAATAACTGAAAGACCTCCTCTGATCTTCTTAATTGTTTTAGGAGAGTCAAGAGATTTTGGTAAACAACTGCCAAATTTGATCTCAGATTTGATCTTGATTAGATTTGATCTTGAATAGATTTGATCTCATCTGGAGATTTAATTGGTCAAAAGTGACCATAAAAGACCCGCAGCGGAGCTGCCGCGTCGAGCTCACAGCGGAGCTGGAAGGAGCATCTGGCGAAGTCAGAAGAAAGCTCTTCAGTGGAGCTGGATAAACATCTGTGGCGAAGCTACCGACCATCCTTCTGCGTGGTTGCGTGTGGCTTTGAGCGAAGCCAACTCTCTGTGGAGTTAACTGAGCGCTTCAGGCGAAGCTGTAAGTTAGCTCACTGATAGAGCTTTGAACAGCTTCAAGGCGAAACTGAGCACTTCAGGCGAAGCTGTGAGTTAGCTCACTGATAGAGCTTTAAACAGCTTCAAGGCGAAGTTAGACAAACTTAGCCTCTCAAGTGAGGCTATCCCCTCGGGCTCATGTGATGCTAACTGTTGAGCTAACTTAGCATCTTAGACCTGCTTAGGCCTCTTCAAAGACAATCTGGGCTCACTGTCTGCTTCACTGGATCAGTCGAGTCCAAGTTGCTGATTTGTCCCTCAGAGATGGGTAAAAACTGGTCGTCAGCTTGTCATACCACTTGTCTTTTGTAAATATTAACAAGTTAGAGATTGTTCAGGCCAGTCAGGAATCTTGTCTTTTTTAAAGTGTCAACAAGACCACCTTCAAAGTTTTCGAAAGTCTGCAATGGAATGGTTCAGACTTCAAAATACTTTGAATTGCTTTGATTGATGGTATGTGAAATACGAACGTCGCTATAGTGGTTGAGTTCAGCTTCGTTTTCAATCCTGCTTTGGGATTAGAATAAGTTCACCGAGGAATCGTGTAGGTTCGCGATTCCGGGTAGCTTCGCGTCTGGGTGGCTTCGCGTTCAAGCCTCCTGGAGTAGATTCGCTTCAAATTGGTCTTGGAACGTCGTTCCTTTCCCGAGGCCAACTGCCTTTTGGCTAGTTTCGAGAAGGATTGCCCCTTTTTCGAGGTTAGAATAACCTCTCTTGCATTAATGAGGAAGACATTGCTTCTGTGCGCATTTCCGAGGGAGACTATTCCCTTTCTCAAGGCTCAGTACTTGAATGCCTTAAATTCGCTCGCGCTTCTAAGCTTGAAGCAGTGGTGGTGTGATCAGGCCATGAGGCCTATAAATAGAACACTTGAAGTCCTCTTCAAGGAAACAGTCAATTCATGACATCTCTTGGTTGTTCAGAGAAGGATACTCAGATCTCTGAAATAGTGGGGGTGCCCACTCTGGTCATTAACCGGCCAAGAACTGGTGTGTCTCGGTCATCCTGAGATTTTACCAATGGACTAATGACTTTAGGGAGTTCATCTCCCTTAATTATAAGCTGCCTCAAGGATTGATTTCTCTTATTTTTCATTTTGTATCTGACTGATTTGCAGAGCAGGGCTTCAGCCCTATTTTCCAGCTTCCCGGCGAAGCTATCATTTTCACTTGATCAACGAAAGATCATTCCATGCTTGCCTGTTAAGTTCGCCACATAGGCAAGAATTGGGACTTAGTCTCTTCAAGGTTGAGCCAGTTTTTTCATATAGGTGGGGTCAAGACTGCGTCCCTCTGGATCAGTCTGGCTTAGCCATATAGGCGAGGTTAGGACTTAGCTCTTTTTTTTTGATGCTTTTCCAGCCTAACTGCTTTAGGCGGAGCTAAGACTTAGCTTATGCTGAGCTAGCCCATCATCACTGCGCAAGCGAGGCTATCCTCTGCTTAACTGAAATCAATCCTTAAGTTGCAACTGAATCGGATATAAATTACTTCGCCTCAAAGAATTTGCCTTAGTATTTCACTTTTGCAGCTTTTTCTTTGATTTACTGCTAACTTGTTTCCAGTTTGCATTGCAGTGAACTGTGCTTGCCAGTCTTTCATCTTGATGAAAGAGACCAAAGACTTGCCTCTTGATTTTCAAGTTGAAACTTTAATCCTAAGCAGGAGGAACATACTGGAGCAACTGATGCGTATTCCAAGAAGAGGTTGGTTGTCGCTTATCCGAGATGATCCACTTCGAGAAGGGGCTGGTAGTCGCTTATCCGAGATGATCCACTTCGGGTAAGCACACGTTACCTGTTAGGTTTCGGATCCTTCCTTTGCCAATTTTCATCAAAGAAAATCCGGCTTTCTGGTGGCAACCGATCCTTTGCCAATTTTCATCAAAGAAGATCTGGCTTCTTAATGACAAAATTTACCATTATGCGAAGGATTACGGCCTTGTGCAGGAGGAAGGCCTTTCGTGTCCAGTTGGTTTAGCTTATCACCTTGGAAGTAGATAGGACAACTTCTATGCCTTTGGAGCAAATGATTCTGTTGCATGAAAGATAATCTTGATGTAATAGTATCAATGTATCTTCCCTTTTGAATCAATAAAAATTTATTTTCTGCTTATCTGCTTTGTTTCCCTCCTTTTCCTTTTGAATTTAGAAGGCAATTGGGATGGACTGGCGGAGCTAAACTTCCTGTGAAGTTAAAGATAGAATCCTATCTGAATCAGAAACGAGCTTCCAGCGAAGCTAGCATGAATTTTCTGCGAAGTTCGAGCTTTCAGCGGGGTTAAGGTTCATCTTTCGGCGAAGTTACTCAAACGTTGCATGAGGTCGACGCTGAACTCACGGCGGAGTTAGCCCTTAGCGGGGCTGAAGTAATGCTTCTTGGTAAGGCGCTTTAGGCGATGTTTCAAATTAATTTGAAACGACTGCCTGTGCTCATTTCGAGAAGGCGGCATTTAGGCAATCATCAGCCTATAAAAGCCTGATCGGGCTGAAAGAGAAGGCACCACTTCTCTTTAAATTTTCAGAGAATTATAAATCTCTTCTTCTTCTTTCTCCTACGTTTGGAATTTCAAGAACTTCTTCAGTTCTCCAATGGCTCCCAAAAGACGAGCAGGAAAAGAGGTAGCAACCTCTACGACGGAGGGTCCTTCTCCTCCTCCAGTCATCGAACGACCTATCGTGGGTAGGGATCTTTCCCTTTTGTTCAGAGATTTTCATCTATTCTTGAAGCCAGTCTTTCGGCTATCTCATAATGATCTAGAATGATCCATTGTGATCCAGTGATCTCAGGGAGTTCTCCACTGGGGAATTCCTTCTCGCCTGGTTTCGGAATTTCCTTTGGTTTCTTGACTGGGAATCTAAGACCCGAAGGGTCTCTTCTTCAAGCTTCTGGGCGAAGCTATCCCTTAGGCGGTTCATATCCTGTTGGATGATAGGATGCAAAGTTAGCCTTAGAAGCGCGGTTGGAAAAGGACCTTAATGCCCTTGAAATAGTTTTTTTTTAAGCAGCGGTATTCTTCTGGCGAAGTTAGCTCTTGGGGCTTTATCACGTTCTGTTGTCCGAGGTCAAGCTTCCAGAGCGAAGCTACTACTTAGATATTTTTTCTACATCCTGCCTTCATGTGGAGTGCGGAGTTAAGCTGCAGCTGCGAAGCTGAGCTTCGGGGCGAAGCTATTGTTAGGCCAGCTTCGCTCGGAGAGCGCGAAGCCATGCCTTAACAAAAATTATATTCTTGTTTTAGCTCTTCTTCAGCCGATGAACTAATCATAGTTTCTCCTTATTTTTGCAGTGCACTATACTCCTAGTTCTCTGAACAGTCTCTTTGGCACAGCCAGGGGGCTGGACGGTAATGTCAGCCTGCAGTTTCAAGGACAGGCTTCACTATTCAGCGAGCGGAGCGCTCCTGCTCAGGATGCACTTATTCATGCTGGGGATCAGCGCACCATGAGGAGCATCTGAACCACTGCTCCCATTGAAGATTCCGACCGAAGAATCTATCGAAAGTCCGGCTTCATGTTTGGAGATGCAGCACCAGACAACGATCATTAGCTGCTAGCCGGAGAGGGCAGTGGATTTTCAAATTGGATGGTGAGAAGTACTATCTCCCATCTAGCAAGCGACATTTTCCCTTGTCCTTCTTTCAATGTGTGACGAGGGCTCGGAAGATACAGTGGCAAGTGACGTGGACTACTGATTCCGTTCATGTGGGAAAGCTGATAATTCCGTCCCTCGGTTACACAAAGACGGGTCCTCCTCGCTGCATATTGGGTCTCCACCCTGGGAACGTACTTCCAGACATCCAAGTGGGAGAAAATCCCGCGGTGGTTCAGACTTTTGGAAATCAGTTCTTTAAGGTTTGTGACAATTATCCGGCCACTGATTTCAGGACCCCAAGGTAGATTCATCCTCCCAAGGCATGGTGGAGGGACTTAACTTTATATGTCCTTGCCTATTTTGAAGAAGATCTGGAGAGGCTGGGACTTTACGAGGCCATTAGGGCGACCTGTTGTGGCATTCAGATGAGCGTAGCGAACTTCTACGCCATCTTTGAGTTGTACTGCCCGGCTACAGGGACCTTCTTCACCCCTGTTGGTGAATTGGGTATGGCTCTGCACGAGATGTGGGAAGTCTCTGCTCTGCCTTTGGGGTCTCTCCCATATGAAGAATATTTCCCGTGCGAGGCGGAATTGGCACTTCTGGAGAAGCAAGAGCCTGCCTTGTTTGAGACTTATCGGGAGTTGATGTGCCACCTCTACATTTGCTCCAGCATGCATAGGAGCTATAAGGGAGCTTCATGCAGTTTGAAGAGCTGGGAAAATTATTTGTTCCCTGACCTGGAAGGTACTCCTGAAGCAGCTCATTGTGGAGTTGCAGATGAAGACATCTTTTGCCAGATGCAAGAGCACTCTCAAGGGGATTTGATTCTGAAAGAAGATGACGGACCCTATGAGAAAGGCGATATTCTTCGGAGTTTCCACCACCAGGCTCACCGACGTCTCGGAAGGCACTTATGGCTGGCTTTTTGACGGTTTGGCTGAAGAGATGTGTGGTGTCGTCCTCGTCTGGCGATGTCATTCATCCGACTGTCTTATTGCCCGCTGCTCGTCTAGTCTATGATCGTTCTCTTGGACTTCTTCCAGCCATGGTGTGCTGTATTCAAAGAGGCCTTCGTGGATTGACGGAGGCTTTCTGTAGGCCACCAACAACGAAGCGGGGAAAGGGGAATATCTTGCCTCGCGACGGGCCAAACCCCAGAATTGGTTTGCCATATACTTATTTGATGGCATGGTTTGCTCTTCACTGCCCCTCCATTATCCAAGCTGGTGAGGAGCCTTCAGAAGGTATTCGCATGGCGCTTCTCCGCCGATTTGAGGGGTGTTCGTGGTCAAAGACTTATGTGGCTGCGGCCCGTAAACTGCTGTGCCATCATGACGTCTATAGCCTTTTCTGATGCTTCCCCTACATTCACGATGCAGGCTATGGTGAAGAATTAAAGGATGTATGGGAAGGGCAGACGTCATTGAGTCGGGGAGTCTTCGAATGGCTGGTTAGCATCCGTCCATCCCACTTGTTGTATAGAAGTGAGGACACCTGTTACCTGGAGCCCTATGTTCCGAGTCAGTTTGCTCGTCAGTTTGGATACGACCAACTGTATGTAGGTAATCCGAACAACAATCTGGCCTTTATGGGAGCCTCATCGATGGAGCTCGTGCCTGACGGTTCTTCATTGCTGGCTGTACTGAGGCGCGACTGTGCATGCCGCTAAGGACTCCGAACCTTCTGACGACCCTGGGATTCTGCCAGTGGTATAGAACTTCAAGCTCTACACCCACTGGATTTTCTATTAATTCCTTTGGTGTGAAGTTAATCTCTCAGCGGCTGAAGCGGAAGGTCACTAAGAAGAGCGAGGGTAAGAGGGTCCGCGTTCCAGGCCTCGGGGAATTCATTGCTGTTGATGATAGCGAAGCCTCGGATGCAGGAAGTCCTCGCTTTGAAGCGGATACAGGTGCTGAGGCTCCAGCAGCTGCTTCTGGTGGGGTAGGCACGGCCCCCATGGAACATGTTGATGTGGAAGAAGTGGAGGAAGAAGATCCTGACGTCCACTTCAAGCGAAAGCGGGAAGGTGGATCTCGTAGGAAGAGGGTAGTGAAGAAGCCTCGTCGCTACTCTCCTACGGTTATTGCAGAGGGCGAATCATCTGCAGTGCCTCCTCCTCCTGCTCCATTAGTCATTAGGTTGTCGGCTCCTAGGCAGATCGCTGGTAAAGCTGCTCCGGACCCGGGTATGATCAACTCCGTTCTTATAATACAGTCTTATGTATTCTAGACAGCTCATTGTTTACTTTATGATTCAGGAACTTAGGCGGTGAGAAGCCCAAGAGCTGAGGCTGCCAGAGAACAGGGAGAGCATTATGATCCCCTGTTCACTTATAGGGAAGGTGATGAGGCTGGCTATTTCGCCATCTCGGAAGAGTCTGAAGGTGATGCGACCGATGTAGGTCCTTCGGGTGCTGGGACTTCAAAAGGAAGTCCCGTAGCTTCTAGCTCTTTTGGGTGGACCACAGAGGGTTTGACAAGTGAAGGTGGGCCAGTCGTCCATGTTGATTCTGAAATCACCTAGAGGGGGGGTGAATAGGTGTTAATGCTAATCTAGAAACTAAATGCGGAAGCTAAGACAAATTATGCAACACACTTAATACAACCAATAAGTGTAGCCGAATTCCCTGTGAAGGGCTCTGGACTAACTCCTCTTGATTCCCCTAGATAAGGGTTGAGGTGCTATATGAAGCTCTTGTGGTTAAGTATAAGTGAGGCACACACAAGCAAGCCAAGCATATAAGGATGAACAATATGAAATAATGCAAGGCACAAATGCAAGCAAATATGATATGACAATATAGATGATGCTATGCACAAAAGTAAGGAGATAGGGTTAAGAGACAATGGATCAAACGCAAACACAAAGATATGTTCCAAGGTTCGAGCCCCTAGCTCTACGTCCCCGCCTTCACCGAGAAGGATTTCTAATCCACTAAGGAGTACCGAACTCCTCTCTCAACCTTACAACCTCCAATGAGGCAATACAACCAATCCACCTCTACCGAAGAGGGATAAGGCCCGTAGCCAACAAACAAACTCCACCTCTCACTAGAGGGAGCAAATACAAAACTCAACCTCTACCGAAGAGGGAGCAACCCAACAATAAAAAGGGTTTACAACAAATGGTCTCTTTCAACCACAAACACAATCACTTTTCCCACAAATAAAATGATCCTATAGAATAGGATAGATGATAGCTCAAGTGTGGAAAAGCTAGAGTTTGGAAAACAAAAACTCAAAGAAAAATCTTGGAAAAAACTCTTTAAAGATAATGGAAATGAAGAACACAACAAATCTCCCAAAATTCTATTTTCCTTGATTTTTTCAAACCCTAAAACACAAAACCAAATTTGAAGTTTAAAGCCCAAAAACACTTTTGAAAAACTAGAATAAACTCTGGAGAAACACTATTTTCTTTCTTGTCAAAAGTCTTGTCAAAAACCCCAAGAGATGAGGCTTAAATAGCCTCTCCCAAAAACTAGCCGTTTGGCTGTTTCTGACAGCCAGACAACTGGCGGTCGACAGGCCGGTCGACCACCAACGGTCATAAATATGACCGTTGGGGCATCCCGGTCGACCGCCCGGTCGACCGCAATTTTACAGAGAGCAAAGCTCTCTGTCCGGTCAACCGGCCCAGTTCCCTGGCCAGACGTGCACGGACCTGTGCATGTCGGTCGACCGGTTCTGGAATACGGTCGACCGGCCCGGTCGACCGCCAGAACCTGGCAGGCAACAATTTGGGTCAGAAAAACTGGTTTAAAAATATTCTAATAAATACTTAAAAATCTTTTTAAAAATCCCCAAAAATAGTTTTAACATTTTGCATTGATATATAAACATGTGATAAAAATTTCAACTCAAATATCAAGCAATTTAAACTATTTTTGTGTCTTATCATTTTTACCAAAAACCAAAAACTGTATTTTATCAAACTTGGATTTTTCATAAAACTCATGAATAGACATATCAAAATAAGTTTGTCTAAGATATGAAGCATGTATGTATATAGAACATATCTAATATACATAAAAACCATTTAAACTTGTTTTGATCTAAACTATTCATGAAAACCAAAATCCATAAAACGTGTGTGTTGTGCACTTGAGCATATCAACTATTCTAAGCTTTACAAATGGATCTAAAACACACAAACCTAAACTAGGATACCTAAGTCTTCTTGACGATCTTCTATCTTCAAGTCGACCCGATCCAAACTCCGTGATCCACGAGCTAGGCTATGTATCATCATGATGCACGGGCTCTGAAATCACCATGTGAAAGCTTTTAAACACCTCTTTTTGAAGCAATCACCAACTAATATCTTGATTAATGATCTGAAACTAAAATCACAAGATTATTAGTAAACATAACTACATGAGTTAATCATCATCAAAACTAGAGTGGAAGGCCTCTGGGCCAACAATCTCCCCCTTTTTGATGATGACAAAACTCATGGAGTTATATATGCATGGATTAAAGTTAAGCTTCAAAGAAGCTCCCCCTTAACTCATGCATGGCAAATAAACAATAAATATGCAATGAATTACAATGCATAAAACATAAGATGCTCTTATACCAATTGAAATAACAAAACATGCTATAGATACCAATTAAACTTAATATATGCAAAATATGCATATAAAACTCAAACTCTTTCTCCTCCTTTTTATCAATCATCAATAAAGGGGTAAAAGCAAAACCAAATCAATAAATTTTCCTCCCCCTTTTTGTTCGAAACAAAGAATCAACAAAGGGGTCAAAAACAATAAAAACAATGTTCTCCCCCTTTTTGTCTAAAACAAAAAAGAATATCAATAAGGGGTAATAATCAATTAAGATATCAATTTAAATATATGTCAAAGATAGCATCTTGATACCAATTGAAAGTGAACATAGATCAATAAATGAATGGTATATGCTATATACATTCATGAAGAGGAAGATGTGAAGCTTCCCTACATAGATACATTACATGAAAGAGGGATGACAAGCCCTAATTCATATAACGTAAAATATGCAATGCATAAGAGGAGATGTGAAGCTCCCCCTACACACGTGTACCACATAAAGAGAAGTTGTCAAGCTCCTCAATACAAGATACACTCATCATGAATCTATATGTAGAAGAGATGTTAAGCTCTCCTTATATATAGGCAATATAAATCAAAAAATTTTGAATTTTTCTTTAAACAAAATTTTGAGATACCAATTTAAAACATTCAAATAAACATCTTGGTATCAAAAGAGAGTATTTTCCTTTTTTTAAGTATATGATATCAATTTGAATTTTATTTTCTATCATAAAGCAAGGGAGTGAAAATACAAATACCAATTGAAATATGAAGATCGAATTTTCTCCCCCTTTATGAAATACAAACTAAACACATGCATAAGCTTGTTTAAGGATACCAATTGAAAACTAATCAATTGAAACATGATAGTCATTAGAAATTCAAGCTTTAGCATAAACATATATATGTATGAAAAATAGATACTAATAGAAATTGATACCATTTGAATTGAAGCATACATACATACATACAACATATGAGTATACAAGAAGAATCAAAATTGATACCAATTGAAAAATTTCAATGATACCAATTGAAACAATAATCATAGCAAGTGTATACCTCATATTAAAACGAAGAATACGAACTAGTTAAAATGAAAATTTTTGTTAATTAGTACGAAATCCTTCAAGCAAAGAATAAAAACAAATATTTTTCATAAAACATGAAATTCACATGTTATTCAACACTCAAGTCAATGAAGCATATAATGACTCATGAAAACAAAAACATGAGTAAACATGAAAGGTGAGTGCATAATTAAAAATGTGAATATCATGATCATGAAAATATTCAATTAAGCTCAATTATTCCTTAAACATAAAAACTCATCAAAAACTATTTAATCTTCAAGGTATATGTATGTCTTATACAATCTAAAGTATACATACATATCCAAACACAACGAGTTCACAAAAATATATGCATGAAGGCACGTGGCTCAAAGGATGTATATGTATAAACAATAGTTTGGATAAGATAGACATATACAAGAAGTGAAAAACACATGATCATAAAACATGTCCAAAAATGAGAATACAAGTCAAATGCATGAATCATCAAAAATTAGACTATACTAGCACATCTAATGGGTACAAATAAGCGTTCTAGCTCAAACATATAATGATCTATTTGTGACCCACTATATATACAAGTATATATCCTAGTCTTAATGAAAACTAACATTTAAACATGTAATCAAAACATGAAGCATTAAACAAAAACTCATATGATTGTTATGTCAAATACACATGCATTAGATTCATGATGTACATGATAGCTAAACAAAAGTGAGAAAACTAAATATGGGTCCACATAAACACGGGTGTCTCAAATACTATACATGTATGTCAAGAGTCTAATAATCATGGCATTATCATAATAATCTATAAACAACAAAACATGCTATAAACAATGATATGAAAGCATGTAAATATAAACGGGAGTTAGAGATCGATACCAAAACTGATGAGGGCACCTCTCTAGTTCTCCAAACCAAGGTGGTCTTCCCACCAAACTTCCCTTGAAAGTGATGCATCCAAATAGTCCACATGAAGCTAGGAACGCATCCACTTCAAGGTACCATCGCTCTCACGTCATGTGAGAGCCCACACCTATATCATAAACAATAGGGGTGGTCTTTGGTACCCATATACTTTTGGGTCCATGGGGGTTAGTACCTTCTCTAACCTAAACAAATTTATTTGCTAAATTACAATCATGTATACGATCAAAGTAAAATTTAGCAAGGTGACCCGTACGTCCACAATGTGTACATGTGTACACATGAGCATACAAGTGATGGGAGTGTCCGTGAGGAGCATGTGTATGCCGTGGATGGTGTGCATGCATAGATGTTGTTTCTTTCGAAACAAAGATTCCAAACGTGTATGGCTCAAAACACATTGGCTCAAAGTGGAGCCCAAACAATCTATATTCTTCTTCAACAAATTTATATCATTTTTAATTATAGAAGAAGTGGAGCATGCAAGGGGAGATCTAGGTGAAACTACCCTAGCATGGCAAACATGTGCATCAATCTTATTTTGCAAAACTTTATTTTTCTTTAAACAATTTTCTAAATCTTTTGAAATAGAAACAATTTTCATTTTCAAAGAATTATTCTCTTTTAAAACAAAGTTAACTCTTGAAGACAAGTTTTCATTTTTCTTTAAAATAGCATTACAATCATTTTTATTTTTCAAAAACTCATTTTCTTTTAAGGCAAGATCAAGTTGAGATTTTAATGAATTCCTTCATTAGAAATCTCCTCCTTCTCTTGCAAAACATTGTCAAGTCTAGAAATCAAATTTTTAAGGCCTAGACTTTTCTTTTTCAAAATGTTATATTTTTCTATCAATTTTTCACAAACTAATGATAGTTCTTCATTCAAAGCATTTGGATCCACATAATCATCACATGAAGAACTAGCATCATTATTAATATCTAATTGAGATTCCGAATGTACCTCAAGGGAGTCATTCCCTTGGACCATGAAGCATTGTGACTCGGAGTCTCCACTAGATTCCTCCTCTTGTCGGATTGGCACTTGAAGCTTGGAGGTGGCTGTGGTTGTCAACTTGTTCCACACTGCAAAAGCGGAATCAAGATTAGAAACATGTATAAGATCTTCTTTAGAAAGCGTGCTTCTAATGGCCTCAAGGGCTTGTGCATTGGCCCCTATATGATTGCTATTACCAAGATAGCATTTCTTGGTAGCGGCAAGAAAAACATGCAAACCTAGGATTTGTAAATAGATGGACATCCTAGTCTTCTAAACAATAATGTTGGAAGCATCAAACATAGGAGGGGTCATGAAGTCCATGGGTAAACTATATGTGTGCAAACAAATATATGCAAATGCAAATGGTAGATTAGCAAGCAAGGATCTCACTCCTAGGTTGTTAAACCTAAGTATCAGGAGCGTAGGCTCTGATACCAATTGAAATCACCTAGGGGGGGTGAATAGTTGTTAATGCTAATCTAGAAACTAAATGCGGAAGCTAAGACAAATTTTGTAACACACTTAATACAACCAACAGTGTAGCCGAATTCCATGTGAAGGGCTCTGGACTAACTCCTCTTGATTCCCCTAGATAAGGGTTGAGGTGCTATATGAAGCTCTTGTGGTTAAGTATAAGTGAGGCACACACAAGCAAGCCAAGCATATAAGGATGAACAATATAAAATAATGCAAGGCACAAATGCAAGCAAATATGATATGTGTTGACACTTAAAAAAGACAAGATTCTCATTGGTCCGAACGATGTCTAAACTTGTTGACATTTACAAAAGACAAGGGACAGAAAAGCTGAAGACCAGTTTTCACCCACCTCCAAGGGACAAGGAAGCGGTTTGGACTCCACTGATCCAGCAAGCAGAACAGTGAACCCGGATTGTTTCTAAACAGACCTCAGCAGGTCTAAGATGCTAGCATTTAGCATTACATTAGCCCAAGGAGATAGCCTCGATTGAGAGGCTAGCATCATCCAACTTCGCCAGGAAGCTAACTGATAACTTCGCCGAAAAGCCTCTTTTCGGACTTCGCTAAGGATTGCCTCTAGCTCCGCTATGAGCTTCAAAGCGGGCAGCTCCGCTATCGGCCTGCTATAGTCAACCTTTGACCAATCAAAATCTCCTGATGAGATCGGATTCAATCTAATCAAATCCAATCGGGATTCAAATATGGCAGTTGATTGCCACAATCTCTTGACTCTCTTGAAACGAGTAAGAGGATCAAGGAGAATCTCCCAACGATATGGAAAGGATCAAAACAAATCAGAAAGATCCACCGACCTGCCAATTCTAGCTCCGCAGAAGCTATCCTAGCCTCGCAGCAAGGCTACTTTCCAGATTTAAACAGATTCGGTTCAATCTGTTTCCATATCTTCAAGGGGACGATTATACCCTTGCTCTCCCTATAAATAGCCCGCCAGGGGTATAAGGAGACACAGACAGAGAGGAATCAAGGAGAGACGCATGCATACGGGAGGACTCCACAAGCAGAGGCTTCTTCACAAGGCACCGCGCGTTCTCAAATTCAGAGACCTTTTAGAGAATTGCTTTCTCTGATCGGGGTGCTGATACCCTAACGTCGTCCTTCTTCTCAAGGAATCTCCGGAACCAGGCGAGAAGGAATTCCTTATTGAAGGCGATTTCGAGAAGCAGCAAGAGGGTTCTACAACCTTCTGTTCTCTGATTCCCCGAACCAGGCGAGAAGGGAATCTCATCGCTCGCATCGTCAAAGGGACAAAGTGGTCGCGCGCTGACCAGACTCCTATCGGCACATTTTCCCAGAATCTCTGAGGAGATATACTTGTAATCTTTTGAGAATACTTGTAATTTAGCTCCTCAAACTCTTTTTTGTAAGTTTTCCCCCTTTGCAATATAATGGAAAACAAGATGGCGACTCCGCTGGGGATTGTATTCTCCTCTGCTGAGAATCAAGTGTCGCAATGCGACGAACAGACCTTCGGGTCTATCTCTGAATTCAGAAAAGCCGGTGCAGCCAGATCTTCTCTGGCTAAATCTTCAAGCAAAGTCTCTGCGGAGACGGAAAAGGTTCTCTGCAAACCTGCCGCAGTTCTCTGGCGCAATAAGGAAACATGCCCGCAGCCCAGATCCTGCACTTTTGAGAACCTGGTTATCCAGATCGATCAAGGAAGATTTGAAGAAGTCCTCTCTGGGGGTGGCCTGACGCTTCGAGCACGGAAGCACAGGAAGGTCTTCATGGCCAAGGTTTCAAATCAGAAACCAGAGGCAGAATCTTGCCAGCACCCTACAGCCCCGCTTGTGGCTATTCAGGTTCCTTGCGAACCTAGGCGTCCCCCGTCAAGGCTGATATGGAAGCCTAAACAGGAGTCTTCAACCGAAGCTCTCGGAGTAGTCATGCCGAGACTGCGCCTCTCCCACGAAGAAAAGGGTAAGATGCCCATCTGCCCTGACGATGCTGCCAGCCATGAAGTCACGACGGCAATCATACCGTCACTTGAATCAAAGGCAGCAAAGCCTCATGTCAGCCTCGCTCGTACAAGCGAAGCTATAGTACCACAACGAACTCACTGGGTTCGCGGCCGCAAGGCTAGGACCGCAGTGTTATCTGAGGTTGATCCCCTTCGCAGCAGAATAGCGGGCAAAGCACCACAGCGTGCTCCGCTCCCCAATTCATCAGGCACTAAGCTCGCACCTGTCGGTGAAGCTAGCGCCAAAGTACTATTCAGTACTAATCCCTTCTGCAGGGATAAGAAGAACGGAGCATCATCCCTTGTACGCTCCAAAAAGGCCTCTCTACGGGGTTGTTCAGGCTCTGTTGAGCCTAACCTGCGACAATTCTTGACGAACAAGCGGGAATTGGAGTCTCTCCAAACCACTTCCCCGTGTTGTCAAAGAGGATGCCGACTTGTGACAATCCATTCAGCCCATTGTCGGCAATATCCAATCAAGGTGGCACCTCCGCACCGTCAATCGGTGTTTGACCGGTTATCCGCACATGCCATAAAGAAACATCATGAAAGGAGCGCTTCGCGAGGCCTAGCCTTCGCGTCCGTCAACATGACCGGAAGAGGACGAGAGCGACACAGGGAAGGTCATACATCTGATGATACCCCTTTCGGCTCCCCAGATCCAGATTATAGCCCGGGCTTAGGTGAAGTCTTGGTGCGCGAAGAAGGTGTTTTCCGAAACACCAGATCCAGGGTAGCGATACCCTATAATTATGAGCAGCCTTCTTCCTCAAAGGCCCTAATCTCGCCACAGTCCAGACGATCACCCCAATCATCTGATGGAGAAGATGAAGACAGCGGGTATGCCTCTTCAGCAACAGTCAGTTCTGTGCGAACGGACAAAGCATCGGTTAATATGGCCGATAACGCCAATGATGATCTTCGTCAGCGCCTGGAAGCTCAGGAGCAAACTTCCAGAATTCAGCAAGAGGCCCTGGACAATATTCAACAGATGCTCGCTCAGCTCCTCAGCAACCGGAATGATGATACCGGGAGCAATCATGATGAGGAGGGACACCTCAGCAACGATCCGCCCAAGACGGAGAAATCTAAGGGAGGCTCTTCCCTGGATGCCGAAGTCCCTAAAGGCCTTCAAGCTCAAATCGCATCCCTAGCTCAGAGGGATGAATTAAAGAAGGTAGGGGCAGTCCGTCCCTATCCGCTGGAGTGGGATTCGGTGCCATATCCGCCAAAGTTCAAACCACCAACGTTGCATACGTATGATGGTAAGAGCTCGCCCAATCAGCACATCTACTATTTCCGGTCCCAGACCGGTAATGTTATAAACAACGACGCCATCATGGCTAGGTTGTTCATCGGCACCTTGAAAGGGGTGGCATTCGACTGGTTCCGAAGCCTTCCTCAGGGCTCTATCAATTCCTGGATCGACCTGGAAACTCGGTTCCTCTCTCGCTTCTATGAGGACGACACTGAAGTGACCATGGACAAGCTCCTTTCCACTGTGCAAAGAAAAGGCGAATCTGTCCGTGAATACATTGAGCGGTTCAGAAATCTATCTCTGATGTGCCCAGCAGGGATGCCATTACCCATGCTCTTACAGACATGCAGGCACAACTTCTTGGATCAAGTAGAAGTCCGCATGGGGGCTGTCAAAGCCCATACTTGGAAGGAATTGGTCGAACAAGCTGAGATAGCCGAGAAATCGGCTAAGAAGTTCGAGCCATCCGCCCCTAGGAGCAAATGGGGCGCGAACAACAAAGGGCGTAACGATCTCCCGCAGTCTTCCCAAGCTAAAGGGAAGGAGATTATGTCCGTCGAGCTGACCGGGGACATGCAGTCAAAGGCCAAGAAGAGCGGCGTCAACAGCCAAGAGCCCAAGTTTCCTCCGAAGCAGTACTCCTTCAGAGATGACCAGGTGGTCACGATATTCCATCTGCTCCACAAAGGGAACAAAATGAAGCTACCGGATGCTCGGCGTCCCAATGAGATAGGGCGTACAAACGACCCTAAATACTGCCTCTACCACAGGATGATCACCATCCTACTGACAAGTGCTATGTTCTCAAGGATAGAATTCAAGCCTTGGTCGACGCCGGAGTCCTCACATTGAAGACGGAACAGAAGAAAGTCACTGCCAATATGGTGACTCTTGAGTTCGGCACTGCTCAGAAGGTCACAGTTCCCGACGGGACCTATCCAGCCCCCACACCGCGGTTGGAAGTCAAGCATTCTTCAACCATAGCTAAAGTTGACAAGGGTCTCGTCCCCTTGACATTGGAGACAGGGGAAGTTATGTGGATACACCCTGACCTCGTCCGAGACGTACAGCGGACGTCGAAGGACTCCAGCAAAAAGGGCAAGTCCTGCAATGTCATCTCTGTCCTGCCAGATGATGGTAATCTTACTTCGGCTTCCCTCAGCGATTCAGAAGAAGAGAAGCATGCCTGTACAGCGCAGGCAGATGCACCTCAACAGACAGGCACCCGGTCTGGAAGATCATACTTAAAGCAGTATGACAAGTCTACTGACAAGATACAACAGCAAATGACGTCAGTACCAATGCCGGCATCCACTGCAGTCCTGACCAAAGGGAAGGAGAAGCCTAAGGAAGTGCGGTTCGACCATGTGTTGAAGAAACCGCCAGGCCAAGGGTTAGCCACGCCCTTTCGCTTTGATATATTGGCCCACTTAGCCAATATCCCGGCTCGTATCACAATACACGAGCTCCTTCGTCTCTCTAAAGAGACAAGAGAGGCACTCAGAGATGCGCTGGCCGACTCGGAGTCCTTTCTGACATGCATGCCTGAGGTTCCTGGTGATGAGATGCAGCCTTCCTGCTCAGAGTGCCATCACGCACAGTCCAAAGTGCCTGCTATTACCTTTACGGCGGAAGATATGCTTCTCAAAGACAACAAGCATGATCGACCTCTGTACTATACCGGATATATCGGTTCAACATGCATTGAAAGAGTACAAGTCGATTCGGGGTCTGCACTCAGCATCATCCCCAAAAGGCTCCTCTATTTCCTCGGCATACCATTGTACAGGTTGTCCGCAACCACCACTACAATATATGGTTTCAACACCGGGAGCAGCCATCCGCTTGGAAAGATTCGGCTCCGCTGCAGAATCGGAAGCCTGAAGTCAGAGGTGACATGCTATGTCATCGACGCTGACACATCATAACCTGCTACTGGGACGACCATGGATCCATGCCAACTGGATCGTTCCTTCCACTCTCCATCAGTGCTTCAAATATGTTGAAGTTGATGCGACAGTACGAACTGTCTTCGCTGAAAAGCAACCCTTCAAGGGGGTGGAAAACTACTTCACCGACGCCCTCTTGTATCAAGAGGCCGACGGAATGCCTGCAGAACCATTGCCAGACGATAATGAAAGTGGCAATGAGGCGGATTCAGAATCCGAAACAGGTGTGCCAGCCATTTCGATTGGCGAACCAATTGTAGCATGCTTTAACGACCCCCAATGTAATATCCCTTCCGATGAAGAGGGAGAATGGGTAATTAATGATAGTATCTCTTTTGATTATCCTGCGAGCATCGAGTCGATTAAATCCATTATGGATGGCTCTCTTCATACGCCCGTACATGAGCCAAGTTCGGCTACTACATCTGTGGAGGTTATAGAAGGGGCCACGCTGGTGATCCCTCCATCCAAACAAGGTCAGTTGCCGATAATCTTCGGCAGAGCCCGGCCAGGGAGATTCTCAACTATAGACTCAAGCTCAGAGTCGGATGCTCCACAGTTTTTTCATTACGCGCCATCAGCGCGCCATATTATGAAGAAGATGGGTTACAACCTGAAGCAGGGAGCGGGCCTAAACTTCGGAAAAGGAAGACGCAGCTTGATGCGTAATTCCATCCCAAGAGGGAAACCTGCAAATTACTATGATAGTACACGCAGGGGGTTGGGTTATGTTACACCCGCATCATCAGTAACGGTTCAAGTCAAAGACGACGAACCAATTCCATCACAGTCGGACTCATCTGCCGAGTGGGACTCTGACATCAGCATAGGAGGAATGTTCAAAGATCTCACTGTGAATATGACTTCAGGCAGTCAATTGGAACCTGCGGACGCTGCTGATGAGGAACCTTGGGCCCAGCAATTAAGTCTCCAATGGGAAAAGCGGTTCGAGCTGCGCGAGCCACCTACCGAAGACAAGGTGATCCAGGTTAACTTGGGTAGCCAAGATCACCCAAAGCCTATTTTCATAAGTGAAAGCTTATCACTCATCGAAAAGGAAGAATTGATAATGCTCGTGAAAGAGTATATAGATGTCTTCGCCTGGAGCTATGAAGACATGCCCGGACTTGATCCACAGGTCGCTATGCACCGTCTAAACATCAAGCCTGACGTTAGGCCAGTCAAGCAGCAACAACGTCGGTTCCGCCCAAACATCATGGAGGCTATTGAAGCCGAAGTTCATAAGCTCAATGCTTGTGGCTTCATCCGGGAGGAACAACATCCAGATTGGGTGGCTAACATAGTCCCCGTCCTCAAGAAGAATGGGAAAATACGAATCTGCATCGGCTACCGTGATCTCAATACGGCCTGTCCCAAAGATGAATTCCCACTGCCGATCACCGATGTCATGATCGACAACACATGCGGATTCGAGAGGATGTCTTTCATGGACGGCTTCTCAGGGTATAACCAGATCAAGATGTATCCTGATGACGAGAAGCATACTTCTTTCCGAACGCCATTGGGGGTATACTGCTACACTGTAATGCCCTTCGGACTGAAGAACGCCGGAGCAACCTACCAGCGGGCGATGAGCATGATCTTCAGCGACCATCTCCGAAAGACGGTGGAATGCTATGTTGACGACATTGCCGTCAAAAGCCGCAGCAAAAATGAACATCTTCGTGATCTGAAAACGATGTTCGACATAATGCGGGCTCATCAGCTGAAAATGAACCCGACGAAATCCTTCTTGGGAGTGTCCAGCGGCAAATTCCTTGGGTTCATTGTCACATCAAAAGGGATCCATCTGGACCCAGACAAAGTCAAAGCCATACAGGACATGCATCCACCGAGGAACCTCAAAGAGCTCCGAGGCTTGCAAGGCAGATTAGCCTACATCAAAGATTCATAGCAAATCTTTCGGGCCGTTGCCAGCCCTTTACCCGTCTCATGAAAAAGGGTACTGCCTTCATATGGGACCAAGCTTGTCAAGAAGCTTATGAAGACATTAAGAGGTATCTCACAAAACCTCCGGTCTTAGTGGCCCCTACATCAGGGAAACCATTCTTGCTTTATGTAAAAGCTCTGGACTATTCCCTCGGTGCCCTCCTCGCTCAAAAGGACGATAATGGCCACGAGCAGGCCATTTATTATCTGAGCAGGACTCTCATAGGAGCGGAATCTCGCTACAATCCTATTGAGAAAGAGTGTCTAGCTCTCGTCTTCGCTGTCCAGAAGACGCGACATTATTTGGTTGGCCAAACCATACATGTCATCTCCAGGGTGAACCCTTTACGTCTTCTCATGACGAAGCCAGGGTCGCTGAATTCAAGGTTGGCTAAATGGGCACTTCTGTTGTCTCAATACGACATAACCTTTACTCCTCAGAAGGCAGTTAAAGGCCAGGCCCTTGCAGAGTTCTTAGCTGCTCACCCAGTTCCAGAACATTCAAAACTTCACGAAGACATCCCTGATGAAATCTTCGAGTCTAATGCAACCTCAGCAGAGGAAGTGTGGCAGATGTTCTTCGACGGAGCATCGCGGATGGGCCCCAAAGGGAAAATTATTGCCGGGGTGGGGGTTGTGTTCATCTCCCCACAGGATTATATCCTTCCCAGAGCATTCTCCTTGACAGAATCATGCTCTAATAATGTAGCGGAATACAATGCTCTGCTCATCGGTCTCCAGCTCGCCCATGGAATGGGGGTACGCTACCTTGAAGCTTATGGCGATTCAAAGCTGATCATTAGCCAGGTAAAAGGCGAATATGAAGTCCGCCATGAGGACTTGGTGCCTTATTATCATACAGCCATCGAATTGGCTAGCTTATTTGAAGGCTTCTACATCGGGCATGTGTCCCGATCTCAAAATACCAAGGCGGATGCTCTCGCTGCATTAGCGACAACGCTAGCCTTACCGGCCGACACCGAGTATCACCTCACAGTCGCAACCCGGCATCTCGTATGCTCCAAGCATATGCTAAAGATTCAAGAGGTCCATAATATCTCCGTGGGTCTTGAGCCGAGGGATTGGCGCTTCCCTCTCATTGACTACGCTCTGCACGGTCTGCTTCCACACGATCCCAAAGAAGCGGCGTCCATCAGACGAAGGTCGCTCCGTTTCTACTATGATCCCACTTTGAAGACACTCTACAGTCGTTCATATGACGGTGTCCTCCTCCGTTGTCTCTCTCATTCAGAGGCACAGGAAGTGCTTAAAGAAGCACATGATGGCATTTGCGGAGCTCACCAGCCGGGTCCAAAGCTTAAAGACAGGCTGCACAGACTTGGGTACTACTGGCCAACCATGATGGCCGATGCCACCCAATATGCACGAAGGTGTAAGGCGTGCCAGGTCCATGCAGACTTCATAAACCAACCTTCGGAGTTGCTCCACCCTACTGTTGCTTCATGGCCATTTGAAGCATGGGGAGTCGATGTCGTAGGGCCAATCAGTCCCTCTTTGGCAAGAGGTCACCGGTTTATCCTGGCAATAACCGATTACTTCTCAAAATGGGTAGAGGCCACACCGTTGGCCGAAGTTAAAACCTCCAATCTGGTTAGCTTCATCAAACACCAGGTCATCCATCGATTTGGTGTACCCAGACGGATCATCCATGACAATGGTCCCCAGTTCGTAAGCCAAGGGTTCTATCGGTTCTGCGATAAATACCGAATTCAGAATGTGGCTTCAACCGCCTACAATCCTGCCGCCAACGGCTTGGCAGAGGCATTTAACAAGACAATCATCAAGCTGCTCAAGAAGTTTGTCTCCTCGAACAAGCGAGATTGGGACGAAAAGCTCGGTGAATGCCTTTGGGCCTACCGGACTACGGTTCGGACACCGACAGGCAATACGCCTTTCTCCCTGGTATATGGGTGCGAAGCGGTCATCCCATTGGAAATCCAGGTGCCATCATTGCGGGTAGCCCTGACTACTAAGATGACATCAGAAGACAATGATCGCTTGCGTCTTCAAGAGCTCGAAGCCCTGGACGAGAAGCGGCTGCAAGCTCAGCAACACATCGAGCTATATCAGGCTCGGATGTCAAAAGCCTTCAATAAGAAGGTCAAGCAGAGAGTCTTCCACAAAGGAGACCTAGTCTTAGCCGTCAGACGACCGATGATTATGACGCACAAGACCAAAGGCAAATTTTAGCCTAAATGGGAAGGACCGTTTGTGATAGAGACAGTCTATTCAAACGGAGCATACCGCCTTACAACTGCAGATGGCGACCTCCTCATGATGCCGATCAATGGCAAGTTCTTAAAGAAGTACTATCCTTAATCAAGATCTTCCCCTCGATCAAGTTAACATTACATCTCTGATCGAGATCCGCGCGTCCGGAATGCGCACAAAGAGAGCCTCTCTCTTTCTCCAAGCATATCAAACCTGTTGATAGCTGGGGGTTTGCTTAAAATCCCAAGGGACCCGCTCCCACTTGATTCCCTCTCCAAAATCACCTACCAATTCTCATCCATAGAATGGTAGGACCACATATATTCCGCTGTTATGTTAACATTAAACCTATGACAGCAATCCCCTCGTTTCTCCCCGAGATAATGAGACCTCCAAAATCACCTACCAATTCTCATCCATAGAATGGTAGGACCACATATATCTCGCTGTTACGTTAACATTAAACCTATGACAGTGATTCCCTCGTTTCTCCCCGTGAAAACGAGACTTTTCCCAAACTCCATTGTTATTTTGAACTTAGCGGCGTCTCAATTGGTTACGTCATCGCGACCTCTGAACCAGCAGACAGCTAAGTCTCAATCTTGAGCCCTGTTGACATTTACAAAAGACAGGTCTCGATACTTATTGACATTTACAAAAGATAAGTATCACCTATTTTGAGCTTGTTGACATTTACAAAAGACAAGTCTCAACCCGAGCCCTGTTGACATTTACAAAAGACAGGTCTCGATACTTATTGACATTTACAAAAGATAAGTATCACCTATTTTGAAGCTTGGTGGCTTCTCAACCAGTTATGTCATTGCGACCTCTGAACTGACAGATAGCCAAGCTTCATCTACCATTGAACTTAGCGGCGTCTCAATTGGTTACGTCATCGCGACCTCTGAACCAGCAGACAGCTAAGTCTCAATCCCGAGTCCTGTTGACATTTACAAAAGACAGGTCTCGATACTCGTTGACATTTACAAAAGACGAGTATCACTCATTGTTGAGCTTGGTGGCTTCTCAACCAGTTATGTCATTGCGACCTCTGAACTGGCAGATAGCCAAGTTTCATCCACCATTGAACTTAGCGGCGTCTCAATTGGTTATGTCATTGCGACCTCTGAACCAGCAGACAGCTAAGTCTCAATCTCGATGCTTGCTGACATTTACAAAAGGCAAGTATCTCCCCTTTTAGCCCCGCAATGGGCTAACCTCGAGACTGGCAACATCTCAATTGGTTATGTCATCGCGACCTCTGAACCAACAGACAGCCATGTCTCATTATCTAAACAAACAAAGACGACAAAAGAAAGAATTTTTATTAAATTCCAAAAGGATGGGATATATGGAGGAGCCTACAGGCGTACATGATAAGATCGAATCCGATCTCCGAGCGAAGCTAGCCTCGCCCTCCTGTCATCAGCAGCCTGGGCCAGCGCCTGTGATCTTAGCTCAGCCTCATCGAAGTCCACCGCCTGAGCCAGACGAGCCTCGACCTCCACCAAAGTCGCCCTCTGCGGCGACTTCTGCGCCGCCAGTTCCTCACTTCGAGCCCTGAGCTGCTTAAGCCGCGCAGACTCTTCATCACGCATCTGTGTAGCTTTGGATAAGAGGAGATTTGCCTTCCGGATCATCTCTTCGGCCCTCTTAACCTTATCTTCGGCATCAAGAAGAGCACTGGTGGAAGCGTCAATTGCACTCCCAACCTCTGCTTGCTCTGCCTCCAAAGACTTCAAGTCAGAGGAGATAGCCTCAGCAGCCTCTTGAGCGGCGAGCTGAGCCTCGCGCCTCTGGGCGACAAGACGTGTGAGCCGTTCATCAGCCAAAGACGCTGCGTCGGAACGATGGAAATGGCGCCATTCCTCCACGTCCTTCTCAAGGTCATCTACCAGGAGCTCTAAAGCAGAAGCTTGATGGTACCCCTCAAAGTCCCGGATACACTCAATGCCACGGGAGAGGACCATCTTCAGCTTCGAGAACGGCACAGGCGAGCCCTTCAAGACGAGACCGATAGTCTGCTCCAAGCTGTTATAGAAGCTGTCGACCAGATTACCGATGAAGTCATTCTCAGCTTCATCAACCCTTGAGACAACCTCGGAGCAGTTTACCATCCCAGTCGACACCGCCGCAGAAGAAGAAGCGGGAACATCGACAGCAGCAGGGCAAGCCAAAGGCGACCTCGGCGGAGTCCTCAGCGACACCAGCACGCCAGCCACCGCGAAAGTAGGAGTGGCAACCACCTCCTGAACAGCAGGCTCGACAATCAAAGTCGGGGAACTAGGGTCCGCGATCACCCTCAGCCCCGCACTGGGCAAAATTGCCGGCACCTCACTCGGTGATGTGATTGGGAGTGAGGATACCACCGGGACTGCCGCCCCTTCAGCCTCTCGCCTTTCAGCTGACGTGGGCTGATAAGAAGGCAAGTCGCCATACAACACGTCCAACATGGCAACATCCGCCGTGGACGAAGCACTCAACCCACCCTCTGACCTTCCAGGGGAAGTCTCCGGCTCCTTCAAAACCGACGCATCTTGAGGCCGAGCACCTGCAACAAAGCCATGGTCAAAAAGCAGATGCAGTAAACAAGAGGAGATCAAAAGGTCGTCATTTTACCAAAGGCCGATGTTACTTCGACAGCCTCATCAGTCTCTAGGGGTTCCATCGCGAAGTTCTTGCCAGAATCAGCGCGGATAGCCGGCCTGCTCGTCGATTCCTCCGCAGACCACCCGGTAGAGCTGGATGCCATAGGACTTCCTTTAGAAGTCCCAGCGCCCGACGGGCCAATGTCGGCCGCATCACCTCCAGATTCCTCCGATCGAGTAAAGGAACCAGCTGCAGCTCCATAAGCAAATAGAGGATCATACTGGTCCCCTTGCTCCCCATGCTCCTCAGCTCCTGCAACAAAAAGCAAATGATGAGTTATTTAAAGTGCGCTGAAGGCATATTATATGGAGGCCAATCTTACCAGTAGTCGGTTCAGAAACCGACGGCTCAGCCACTAATGGAGCAGCAGAAGGAGGCGCAGCAGAAGGCTCACCCTCTACCACGATGATAGGAGTCTGGCGACGGGGCCTCTTCGCCGACGACTTCCTACGGGATCCACTCCCACGCTTCCTTTTGAAGTGGACATCAGAGTCCTCTTCTTCCACTTCCTCCACATGTTGTGAGGGATCTGTCCCCACTACACCAGATCCGGCTTCACGAGCATCAGCTTCATGGGCATCAACCCTCATCCCCGCCTCGAAGCAAGGGCTCCCCGCATCAGAAGCCCCGCTGTCATCTACAGCGATGAACTCCTCTATGCCAGGAACACGGACCCGTTTGCCCTCCATCCTATCGGAAGCCTTCTTCCTCATCCGATGAGAAATTAACTTCACACCCGAACGGTTGGCATTAAACCTAGCAGGTGTGGAGTTCGAAGCCGCATACCATTGGCAGAAACACAGGGTCGTCCAAAGGCCGGGATCCCTCAGCGGCGTGCGTAGCCATGCCCCAGTGCCATCCGCGGTAAAGAACCGCCAAGCACGAGCCCCATCAATGAGGCTCCCCATGAAAGCCAGGTCCGGATTGGGGTTGCCCACATACAACTGGTCATACCCAAATTGGCGGGCAAACCGGCTCGGGACGTAGGGCTCCAGGTAGCAGGTATCCCCACTCCTGTACAGCAAATGCGAGGGCCGGATACAGACCAGCCACTCGAAAACACCCCGACTCATGGGAGACCGACCTGATTCCACATCACGGAATTCCTCGTTGTATCCTGCACCCCGCAGGCGAGGAAAACAACGGAACAGGCTATAAGCATCATAACGACGCACTAACTTACGGGCCTCGGCCACATAAGTTTTCTGCCACGAACGGCCTTCAAAGCGACGGAGAAGCGCCGTTTGAACACCCTGCGGAGGGTCTTCCCCAGCTCCAATCAAACTGGGGCAGTGCAAGGCGAACCACGCCATCAAGTAGGTGTACGGTAAACCTACCCTAGGATTGGGTCCGTCACAAGGCAGGACGGCACCCTTCCCTCGCCTTGACGCCATTGGCCTGCAGAAAGCCTCCGTCAGTGCACGAAGGCCCCTCTGAATACAACACACCATGGCCGGGAGAAGACCCAGACGGTGGCCATGGACCAAGCGGACGGCAGGCAGCAGCACAGTCGGATGGACGATGTCACCCGAAGAAGAAGGCACGACACATTTCTTTAATCAGATGGTTAAGAAGCCGGCCAGCAACGCCTTGCGAGACATAGGCCGACGGGCCTGATGGTGAAAGCTCCGAAGAACATCACCCTTCCCGAGAGGACCATCATCTTCTGCCATGACGATGTCCTTTTCAGCATGCACCTCCATCCTTGCCAAGATGTCTTCTTCAGCAACTCCGCAATGAGCTGCCTCAGGCGCACAAGTCATATCCGGGAACAAGTAGTTCCCCCAGCTCTTCAAACTCTTCGAGCTACCCTTGCCACCAGTGTGGATGCTGGAGCAAATGTGCAAATGGCACATCAATTCCCGATATGTCTCGAGCAGAGCAGGCTCCTGCTTTTCCAGGATAGCCAACTCCGCCTCACAGGGAAAGTACTCTTCGTATGGAAGAGACCCGAAGGGCAAAGCAGAGATCTCCCGCATCTCATGCAGGGCCATGCCCAACTCACCAACTGGGGTGAAGAAAGTCCCCGAGGCCGGGCAATACAACTCAAGGATGGCGTAGAAGCACGCCACCTTCATCTCAATGCCGTAGCAGGTCGCCCTGACGGCCTCATGGAGGTTTAACCTCTCTAAGTCCCCCTCAAAATGAGTGAGGATATAGTTGGTCAACTCCGCCCACCACGATCTAGGAGGGTGGACCCAACCGGGAGTCCTGAAATCGGTGGCGGGGTAGTTCCCGTCAACTTCGCAGAACTGAGTGCCAAAGGTCGGCGCCGCAGCTGGGTTCTCTCCTACTGGAAGGTCCCGCGATACCTTCCCAGGGTATAGCCCCATTATGCTACGAGGAGGGCCAGCCCTCGAATAGCCGGACTGGAATGTCAACCTCCCGACACTTACAGACTCGGCATTTAGGCTCACGCCCCACGCCATCTTCCGAGCCTGAGTTGCGCTCGCAAAGGAAGACAAAGCAAAATGCCGCTTAGCGGACGGGAGATAGAATCTCTCGCCGTCCAACTGGAAGATCCACTGGCCTTCACCGGCCTGCAGCTGGCGATCGGGATCTGGTGCAGCATCCCCGAACATGAAGTCAGGCTTTCTGTAAGCCTGACGGTCGATATCTTCAAGTGGAGCCGTAGTCAAGATGCTCCGCATGGCCTGCGGACGACCCTCCTGGATGAGCGTATCCCGTACAAGGGAGCTCGGCTCACTAAACAATGAAGCTGCCCATAGAACTGCAAGCCGATGCTTCCGCCTGCTTGACTGGCTACACCGAACAGACTGTTCTGGAGGCCGGAGGCGTAATGAACTGCAAAAACAGAAATGAACTATGATTAGTTCACCAATCAAGTGGATGCGAAAACTTAAAAATTCACTAAGGCATAGCCTCGCCCAGCAAGCAGGGCCTGCAAGGCGATAGCTTTGAAAAAGCTTCACTTCATGGATAAGATTGCATCTTTGCAGAAAATATCCAAAACGCCGACTTCGCTTAAAGCAGGAAGTGGTATAGCCCTAAGGGCTGACGTCATCAAAGGGGCATTATGGTCAAAAGTCATCATGACTGAGAGGACTTATTCAAGTCCTTTTCCTCAAACAGTACGGAGATGGCCCAAGTTATGGCTTCGTGCGAAAGCCCAAAGAAGAACTGTTCAGTTCTTACTTCCCTGGTGCAAGCAAAATAGGGAAGTTGAAGGGAAACGAGTTCCCTGATAAGGACAGATCATATTTGATCGTCCTAATAGCCGAGTATCGGCTCCAAAAGATGGAGACCACTCTCTAATCAGACAGGAAAATTCCTTACCGGTGATCGGTCGCTCGATGACCGGAGGAGGAGCGCCCTCCGCCGCAGAAGTCGCCACTTCTTTCCCTGCTCGTCTTTTGGGCGCCATCAAAGAAATGTAAGGGTTCTCAAAGAACTCTGAAGCAAAGAAGGAGGAAGAAGGAGAGGAAGAGATAGAAATTTCTCTGAAAAAGGAGATCTTTTCCTGCTCAGCCCGATCGGGCTTTTATAGGCCAATCAGCGCCTGAAACGAGGCCTCGAAAAGGGCGTATGCCGCCGTTTCGAATTAATTCGAAACGCCGCCCAAAGCGCCTTCCCGAGAAGCGCTGCTTCGATTCCGCTAAGGGTTAACTTCGCCCTGGCTTAAAGTGCGGACTTCGCACAATCCTTCAAGAACTTAGCCGAAAGGCTTACTTTAGCCCTCTAAAAAGGCGCTGACATGCCAGTCTCGCGAAGATCACTCAAAGAAAGGACTATGTCCTTAACTCCGCATGCAGTTTAGCCCCGCTATGGCCAAATTCTCAGTGAAAGTAAACAAAAATCAGATGATCAGACGATGAACTTTCATTGATTCAAAAGTAAGGGTACATTGATATTACATCAAAGTTGTGTTTCATACAAACACATTCAGTTGCCCAACAAGATCATTTGAGGCATACAAGCGGTTTTATCTGCTCCCAGGCCAGACCAACGGGACAGGAAGGGCCTTCCTCCTGCATAAGGCTGTAATCATTGGTGCCACAAGGACACGGTCATTTTTCTCCACAAAATGGCAGGTCTTGCCAGGCCATTTTTTGTTGAAGCCTGGCAATAAAAACCTATCGCCGCCAACACGTCAGATCACCTATAATGGGAACTAGTTTTGATGCCACAGATTTGACGGGTGTGAGGCCCACTTCCCTGAAGTGGATCGTCTCCGACGAAGGCCACCAAAGTTGAAAGTCGGCAACGATGTCAGTGATCTCACTGATCACCTCCGACGAAGCGGCGACCAGCCTCACCTCAGAACGAATCATCTCGGATAAGAGGCTGCCAACAGCCCCTGGGACGCGCATTCGCTGCCCCGAATTGTTCCTCCTGCTTAAAAGTAAAGCTTCAACCGGGAAAGCATAAGGCAATTTTATGGCTTCTTCCATCAAGTTACCAGACTGGCAAGCATAGCTCGCTGCAAGGCAAATTGGAGCAAGTTAGCAGTCAAGCACAGAAAGAGCTGCAAAAATACTAAGTCAGATTCTTCGGCGGCAAAGTAATCCAACTTCAGTCAAAGCAGAGGATAAGCCTCGCCTGCACGGCAACCATGGGCTGGTTCAGCAAACGCCAAGTCCTAGCCTCGCCTATACGGCAAAGTCAGACTGATCTTGTGAGAAACAGTCTCAACATTCACCAATATGGCAAGACTGGCTCAACTATTGAAGAAGCCAAGTCCCAAGTCCTGCCTGCGCAGCGGACTTAACAAGCAACGATCTTTCACTGATCAAGCCAAGATGGTAGCTTCACAGAAAGCTATGATGAGATCCTTCCCTGCAGCAGCCAATTGCAAGATGAAGAACAAGGGAAGTTAATCCCTGAAGCGAGCTGCCAAAGCTAAATCAAGGGAGATGAGTTCCCTAAAAGCAGTGAAGTCTTCGAATGATCAAGACTTACTGGTCCTTGGCCGGTTAAACAACCAGAGTGGGTTTTCCCACTAATTCAGAGATCTGAGTATCTCTCACAACCAAGAGAAGAGAAGAAGAAAGGCAAGGCATTTCTCTTCAGAGGACCTCAAGTGTCCTATTTATAGGCCCCATGGCCTGAGCACTCTCACCTCAAGCGTGGAAGCACGAGCGCATTCAAGGCATTTATTGCGCCCTGATGGAAGGGACGGTTTTCCCTTGGAACCGTGCAAAGGGAGAAAACGTCTCCCTCATAAAAGGCACTTATGGCGCCTTGAATAAAGGGAATATCCTCCCTTGGAAATGTGCAAATCGGAGAACATCTCTCTCGATTGGCGCAAAGAAGGAATGATCCTCCTCGTAACCGCCCCACGGCAGTTGGCTTTGAAAAGGCAACAGGAGTTCCAAAGCGAACTTATTTCTTGGAAGCCCAGGCGTGGAACTACCCCGACGCGAAGCTACTCGCGAACCAGTGCAATTCTTCGGCGAATTCATCCCAAAGCAGGATTGAAGGCGAAGCTGAACTCAACCATCATGGCGACGTTCATACTCCACACCACCATCACAGCAGTTCAAAGTATTTCGAAGTCTGGGCTATTGCAGACTTTCGAAAACTTTGAAGGGGGTCTTGTTGACACTTAAAAAAGACAAGATTCTCATTGGTCCGAACGATGTCTAAACTTGTTGACATTTACAAAAGACAAGGGACAGACGAGCTGAAGACCAGTTTTCACCCACCTCCAAGGGACAAAGAAGCGGTTTGGACTCCACTGATCCAGCAAGCAGAACAGTGAACCCGGATTGTTTCTAAACAGACCTCAGCAGGTCTAAGATGCTAGCATTTAGCATTACATTAGCCCAAGGAGATAGCCTCGATTGAGAGGCTAGCATCATCCAACTTCGCCAGGAAGCTAACTGATAACTTCGCCGAAAAGCCTCTTTTCGGACTTCGCTAAGGATTGCCTCTAGCTCCGCTATGAGCTTCAAAGCGGGCAGCTCCGCTATCGGCCTGCTATAGTCAACCTTTGACCAATCAAAATCTCCTGATGAGATTGGATTCAATCTAATCAAATCCAATCGGGATTCAAATATGGCAGTTGATTGCCACAATCTCTTGACTCTCTTGAAACGAGTAAGAGGATCAAGGAGAATCTCCCAACGATATGGAAAGGATCAAAACAAATCAGAAAGATCCACCGACCTGCCAATTCTAGCTCCGCAGAAGCTATCCTAGCCTCGCAGCAAGGCTACTTTCCAGATTTAAACAGATTCGGTTCAATTTGTTTCCATATCTTCAAGGGGACGATTATACCCTTGCTCTCCTATAAATAGCCCGCCAGGGGTATAAGGAGACACAGACGGAGAGGAATCAAGGAGAGACGCATGCATACGGGAGGACTCCACAAGCAGAGGCTTCTTCACAAGGCACCGCGCGTTCTCAAATTCAGAGACCTTTTAGAGAATTGCTTTCTCTGATCGGGGTGCTGATACCCTAACGTCGTCCTTCTTCTCAAGGAATCTCCGGAACCAGGCGAGAAGGAATTCCTTATTGAAGGCGATTTCGAGAAGCAGCAAGAGGGTTCTACCAACCTTCTGTTCTCTGATTCCCCGAACCAGGCGAGAAGGGAATCTCATCCTCGCATCGTCAAAGGGACAAAGTGGTCGCGCGCTGACCAGACTCCTATCGGCACATTTTCCCAGAATCTCTGAGGAGATCTACTTGTAATCTTTTGAGAATACTTGTAATTTAGCTCCTCAAACTCTTTTTTGTAAGTTTTCCCCCTTTGCAATATAATGGAAAACAATATGACAATATAGATGATGCTATGCACAAAAGTAAAGAGATAGGGTTAAGAGACAATGGATCAAACGCAAACACAAAGATATGTTCCGAGGTTCGAGCCCCTAGCTCTACGTCCCCGCTTTCACCGAGAAGGATTTCTAATCCACTAAGGAGTACCGAACTCCTCTCTCAACCTTACAACCTCCAATGAGGCAATACAACCAATCCACCTCTACCGAAGAGGGATAAGGCCCGTAGCCAACAAATAAACTCCACCTCTCACTAGAGGGAGCAAACACAAAACTCAACCTCTACCGAAGAGGGAGCAACCCAACAATAAAAAGGGTTTACAACAAATGGTCTCTTTCAACCACAAACACAATCTTTTTTCCAACAAATAAAATGATCCTATAGAATAGGATAGATGATAGCTCAAGTGTGGAAAAGCTAGAGTTTGGAAAACAAAAACTCAAAGAAAAATCTTGGGAAAAGCTCTTTAAAGATAATGGAAATGAAGAACACAACAAATCTCCCAAAATTCTATTTTCCTTGATTTTTCCAAACCCTAAAACACAAAACCAAATTTGAAGTTTAAAGCCCAAAAACACTTTTGAAAAACTAGAATAAACTCTGGAGAAACACTATTTTCTTTCTTGTCAAAAGTCTTGTCAAAAACCCCAAGAGATGAGGCTTAAATAGCCTCTCCTAAAAACTAGCCGTTAGCCTGTTTCTGACATCCAGACAACTGGCGGTCGACCAGCCGGTCGACCGCCAACGGTCATAAATATGACCGTTGGGGCATCCCGGTCGACCGCCCGGTCGACCACAATTTTACAGAGAGCAAAGCTCTCTGTCCGGTCGACCGTCCGGTCGACCGACCCAGTTCCCTGGCCAGACGTGCACGGACCTGTGCACGTCGGTCAACTGACCGGTCGACCGATTCTGGAATACGGTCGACCGGCCCGGTCGACCACCAGAACCTGGCAGGCAACAATTTGGGTCAGAAAAACTAGTTTAAAAATATTCTAATAAATACTTAAAAATCTTTTTAAAAATCCCCAAAAATAGTTTTAACATTTTGCATTGATATATAAACATGTGATAAAAATTTTAACTCAAATATCAAGCAATTTAAACTATTTTTGTGTCTTATCATTTTTACCAAAAACCAAAAACTGTATTTTATCAAACTTAGATTTTTCATAAAACTCATGAATAGACATATCAAAATAAGTTTGTCTAAGATATGAAGCATGTATGTATATAGAACATATCTAATATACATAAAAACCATTTAAACTTGTTTTGATCTAAACTATTCATGAAAACCAAAATCCATAAAACGTGTGTGTTGTGCACTTGAGCATATCAACTATTCTAAGCTTTACAAATGGATCTAAAACACACAAACCTAAACTAGGATACCTAAGTCTTCTTGACGATCTTCTATCTTCAAGTTGACCCGATCCTAACTCCATGATCCACGAGCTAGGCTATGTATCATCATGATGCACGAGCTCTGGAATCATCATGTGAAAGCTTCTAAATACCTCTTTTTGAAGCAATCACCAACTAATATCTTGATTAATGATCTGAAACTAAAATCACAAGATTATTAGTAAACATAACTACATGAGTTAATCATCATCAAAACTAGAGTGGAAGGCCTCTGGGCCAACAGATTCTGCCAAAGATTTTCCAATGGAGCCTAAGGGGACTGATGTCGTTGTTGAAGGACTTCAGGGAGAGAATATGGCCAAGGCAGTCGAGATGATACCATCTTTTTGTAGTGCTTTGACCTTTTGACTCCTGCTATTCACTATGCCTTACTTAAACAAAGTCTTGTCACGATACAGGTGTTCCACTTTTGGGTACATCGAATTTGAGGGAACCAGCCAGTCTTCGCGAAGGGGTCAGGGGTGAAGCAAGTACTTCGACCGTGGTGGACGTTGTTGAGTTGGATGTATTGTATTACGATCTGCCCACTTATCGTCCTGAGTCGACCGGCGTAGTAGAGGCTGAGGGGACAGTGGTTATGGAACCAATCTTACCTCCATCCACCTTGGTAAGTGAAATGCCATTGGTTTCGTCAATGTCGCCTATTTTGCCAAGCGCGGAGCTGAAGGTGATTACCAGTCCTACTTCTCCAACAATGGTAGTTGAGTCAGCTCTCCCGGAAATAGTCACTAGTCCTATCTCAGTTGTGGCTGGTGTACTGGTCTCAATGAGGACTCCCCGAGATCACTGATGATCCCTCATGTTGCTGCAGCCAGTGCTTCTATTATTTCTTCCATAGTTACGCCAGTGAAGGCAGTGGAAGCTCTGTCTTCAGGGGCTACTCGTTTGCCAAGAGTAATTGAGGCCGAGAATGAATTCGTGGCTGAGTTAGTCGACAGCTTTTATAAGAGTTTGAAGCAATCTATTATTTTGGTCTTGAAGGGCTCGACTACCTCATTCTCTGCTTTAAAGGTGGTCCTCTCCTGAAGTATTGACAGTATCCGAGACTTTGGAGGGGATGACCAGGCCGCCATATTGGAGCTTCTGGTGGACAGACTCGAAAGGGATGTGGACGAATGGTGCCGTCTTAACCATTCAGATCTGGAGTCTTCAGTTAACGAATAGCTTGTTGCTCAGATGCATGAAGCTCATCTCGTCGCTCAAGAAGCTGCTAAGGCAATTTCTTCTGATTTGAAATCCTTAGAGACAAGGAAAGTAGAGCTCGGGGATGCCATAGATGCTTCTAGCATTGCTCTTCTTGACGCTGAGGATAAAATTGAAAAGGCCAAGTAAATGATCAGGAAGGCTAATCTTCTTTTGTCCAAGGCTGAACCAGTGCGTCTTGAAGAGACTGCTCGGCTTGAGCAGCTTAAGGCCCAGAATGACGAAGTCTTGCAGCAGGACCTAGCACAGAGGGCAACCTTGGTTGATATTGAAGCTCACTTGACCCAGACAACAAGCTTTAATGAGGCCGAGTTGAGGTCGGAGGCGCTTATCATGGCTACTGAAGAGAGGAAGACAAGGCTGGCCACTCTCGAAGAACAGATCAAGTCCTATGAAGTGCTATTGTAGCTTGTAATCTGTGCATTCATGTATCCCTCTTTTGGAATCAATAAAAAGTGATTTTATTTTGACTCCCCCGTTGCATTTCCAACTTGTTTTATCTTCTGAATTCTCGCTTTCAAGTTGTATTGCAGCCCTTAAAATAAAATGGAATAATGATATAACTAATCTAATCAACGGTGATAAGCCGAGAGAGTTAGTCATACATTTGAGAAAATAGTCCTTACTGGACTAAAAGATGAGACCTGGCTATCTGCCGGTTCAGAGGTCGCAATGACGTAACCGATTAAGATGCCACCAAGCTCAAAATTTTGTCATAAGATGACAAAGAAATAGTCTTTGCCGGACTGAAGGATGAGACTTGGCTATCTGCCGGTTCAGAGGTCGCAATGACGTAACTGATTGAGAAGCCACCAAGCTCAAAATTTTATCATATGATGACAAAGAAATAGTCCTTGCCGGACTGAAGGATGAGACTTGGCTATCTGCCAGTTCAGAGGTCGCAATAACGTAACCGATTGAGAAGCAACCAAGCTCAAAATTTTGTCATATGATGACAAAGAAATAGTCCTTGCCGGACTGAAGGATGAGACTTGACTATCTGCCGGTTCAGAGGTCGCAATGACGTAACCGATTGAGAAGCCACCAAGCTCAAAATTTTATCATATGATGACAAAGAAATAGTCCTTGCCGGACTGAAGGATGAGACTTGGCTATCTGTCGGTTCAGAGGTCGTAATGACGTAACCGATTGAGAAGCCACCAAGCTCAAAATTTTATCATATGATGACAAAGAAATAGTCCTTACCGAACTGAAGGATGAGACTTGGCTATCTGCCGGTTCAGAGGTCGCAATGACGTAACCGATTGAGAAGCCACCAAGCTCAAAATTTGGATAGGATTTAGAAGAAATTGTCAGAGGTATATTGTTAACGTAACAACCAGAGAAGTCCACTAAAGACTGAGTGGGACTCAGAAACTTGCTAGGGAGCTAAGAAATGAATTCCATAGAAGATCATATGTCAGAGGTGTAATGTTAACATGATAAAAAGAACTTCGTAGGCATTCGGAAAGCAATTTGTCAGAGGTGTAATGTTAACTTGACAAAAAGATATGCATGCCAGAGGTATAGTATTAAACATAGTAAGGAAAGATCTCGTTTTCACTGAGAAAATCGAGGAAATCACTGTCATAGGTTTAATGTTAACTTAACAGTGAAATGGATGCTAGAGGTGTAGTGTTAAACATAGCATGGAAAGGTCTCGTTTTCACTGAGAAAATCGAGGAGATCACTGTCATAGGTTTAATGTTAACTTAACAGCGAAATGGATGCCAGAGGTGTAGTGTTAAACATAGCATGGAAAGGTCTCGTTTTCACTGAGAAAATCGAGGAGATCACTGTCATAGGTTTAATGTTAACTTAACAGCGAAATGGATGCCAGAGGTGTAGTGTTAAACATAACATGGAAAGGTCTCGTTTTCACTGAGAAAATCGAGGAGATCACTGTCATAGGTTTAATGTTAACTTAACAGCATAATGGATGCCAGAAGTGTAGTGTTAAACATAGCATGGAAAGGTCTCATTTTCACTGAGAAAATCGAGGAGATCACTGTCATAGGTTTAATGTTAACTTAACAGCGAAATGGATGCCAGAGGTGTAGTGTTAAACATAGTATGGAAAGGTCTCGTTTTCACTAAGAAAATCGAGGAGATCACTGTCATAGGTTTAATGTTAACTTAACAGCGAAATGGATGCCAGAGGTGTAGTGTTAAATATAGCATGGAAAGGTCTCGTTTTCACTGAGAAATCTGAGGAGATCACTGTCATAGGTTTAATGTTAACTTAACAGCGAAATAGATTTGCGGTATGAGCGATATTGGTCAAAAGTATAGTATTAACTTGACCGTGAGATTCATTTACTGTTATAGGTGTTTGAACATAGAAGTAATTCGAGTGGATCGGTCATTCTTTATATGTGGTCTTACCATTCTATGGATGATAATTGGTAAGTGATTTTGGAGAGGGAATCAAATGGGAACAGGTCCCTTAGGATTTTTAGTAAATCCTCAGCTGTCAACGGGTTTGATATGCCTTTACCAACTACGTTTGAGTTGGGCTAGCCATGCTATTCCCCTCAGCAAGATGAGTTGTTGGGGACTTATGTTGGGCTTAAAGGCCAACATTTTCCTCTATCCTTAACCGTTAAAGGTGTTGGATCATTTGGTTAGTGCATGTGTAACCTTGATTCTTCTTTGAGACAACCAGTGTATGATCAGCTTCCTACTGGTTTATGGTTGTATGATCTCGTTTGGAGGAAGAGAGGGGCGCTCCTTCTGCATATCTCGGATTTAAAGGTTTTGATCAGAGGTGTAATGTTAACTTGATCATGAGAAGGATTCTTATCAAGGATAATACTTCTTTAAAAATTTTCCGTTGATCGGCATCATGAGTAAATCACCATCTGAAGTCATAAGGCGATATGCCCCGTTTGAATAGACTGTTTCTATTACAAACGGTCCCTCCCATTTGGGCTGAAATTTGCCTTTGGTTTTGTGCGTCATGATCATTGGTCGTCCGACGGCTAAAACCAAATCTCCTTACTGGAAAACTCTTTGTTTGACCTTCTTGTTGAAGGCTTTTGAGATCCGAGCTTGATAAAACTCAATGTGCTGCTGAGCTTGTAACCGCTTCTCATCTAGGGCTTCGAGCTCTTGAAGACGCAACCGATCATTGTCCTCTGATGTGATCTTAGTCATTAAAGCGACTCGCAATGACAGCATCTGGATTTCTAACGGTATAACTGCTTCACACCCGTATATCAGGGAAAAAGGCGTATTGCTCGTCGGGGTCCGAACCGTGGTTCGGTAGGCCCAAAGACATTCACTAAGCTTCTCATTCCAATCTCGCTTATTCGAGGAGACAAACTTTTTGAGTAACTTAATGATTATTTTGTTGAATGTTTCCGCCAAGCCATTAGCGACGAAATTATAAGCAGTTGAAGCCACATTTTGAATTTGGTACTTATCGCAGAATCGATAGAATATCTGGCTTGCAAATTGGGGACAGTTATCATGGATGATCCGCCTAGGGATACCAAATCGATGGATGACATGGTGTTTGATGAAATTAACCACATTGGAAGTTTTGACTTCAACCAGTGGTATAGCTTCTGCCCACTTTGAAAAGTAATCGGTTATCGCCAGGATAAACTGTTGTCCTTTTATCAAAGAGGGGCTAATTGGCCCTACGACATCGATTCCCCATGCTTCAAATGGCCATGAAGCAACAGTTGGGTGGAGCAACTCCGAAGGCTGGTGTATGAAGTCCGCATGAATTTGGCATGCTTTACACCTTCGCGCATATTGGAGGCATCGGCTATCATGGTTGGCCAATAATATCTAAGCTTATGCATTCTGTCTTTGAGTTTTGGACCTGGCTGATGAGCTCTGCATATACCGTCGTGTGCTTCTTTAAGAACTTCCTGTGGCTCTGAATTAGAAAGGCAACGGAGGAGGACACCGTCATATGAACGACGGTAAAGTGTCTTCAGAGTTGGATCATAGTAAAAACGGAGAGACCTTCATCTGATAGATGCCGCTTCTTTAGGATTGTCTGGCAGCAGACCATGTAGAGCATAGTCGATGAAAGGAAATCGCCAATCTCTCGGCTCGAGATCCATCGAGATATTATACACCTCTCTGGTTCTTAACATATGTTTAGAGCAGACAAGGTGTCGAGTCGCCACTGTAAGGTTATACTGGGTGTCGACTGGTAAGGCTAGCGTTGTTGCTAATGTAGCAAAAGCATCTGCCTTAGCATTCTGAGATCGAGATACGTGCCCGATGTAAAAGCCATCAAACAGATTAGCCATTTCGATGACTGCGTGATAATAAGGCACCAAATCCTCGTGACGGACCTCATATTCGCCTTTAACCTGATTGATAATCAATTTTGAATCGCCGTAAGCTTCAAGGTAGCGTATCCCCATTTCGTGGGCGAGCTGAAGACTAATAAGTAGAGCATTGTATTCTGCCACATTGTTGGAGCATGATTCTGTCAGAGAAAATGCTCTAGGGAGGACATAATTTTGTGGAGAGATAAACACAACCCCACGCCAGCAATGATCCTACCTTTAGGACCTATTCGTGATGCTCCATCGAAGAACATCTGCCAAACTTTATCCTCTAAAGTTACATTGGATTCGAAGACTTCATCTGGAATATCTTCATGAAGTTTTGAGTTTTTCAGAATCGGATGAGCAACTAAGAACTCTGCAAGGGCCTAGCCTTAACCGCCTTTTGAGGGATAAAGAGCATGTCATATTGAGACAAAAGAAGCGCCCATTTAGCTAATCTTGAATTCAATGATCCTGGCTTCGTCATGAGAAGACGCAAAGGATTCACTCTGGAAATGACATGTATGGTTTGGCCGACCAAATAATGTCGTGTCTTCTGAACAATAAAGACAAGAGCTAAGCACTCCTTCTCAATAGGATTATAGCGAGATTCTGCCCCTATCAGAGTCATGCTCAGATAATAAATAGCCTGTTCGTAATCATTGTCATCTTTTTAAGCAAGCAGGGCACCAAGAGAATGGTCCATAGCTTTCACATAAAGCAAGACCGGTTTCCCTGATGTGGGAGCTACCAAGACTGGAGGTTTTGTGAGATATCTCTTGATATCCTCGTAAGCTTCCTGATTAGTATCTAATTTTGCATAATATATATCACATCTTTACATTGATTTCATATTAAATTCTGCTAATAAAGCTTTTCTTGCTTGATTCTAGGTCATGGTGTGCAATGAAGAAGAAGACCCTAAATCACCATTTAATTGGTGATTAAAGGCCTATTAAAGATAGCCATTGACCTAGAGAGCTGATTCTGTCAAAACCAGGGGCTGCAAAACTAAAACCGGGCACAGAACCTGACAGGGGACAGATGGGACCGGGCGCGCGCGGCGCAGTATGGCCGCGTTTCCGCGGCCTTACGGCCGCGGCTGCGGCCGCATTTTGGGCCAGGGCTTGTCCCCTGGCCCCCCTCTTCCCTGGTGGCTATAAATATCCCCCCTGGGGTTTCAGAGCAAATATATGCAAAGTTTTAGGAGTAGTTTCATCTTCATGTTGTAGTTTAGGGTAGTTTAGTTTAGGTTAGTTCTTCTTCCTCCATTATATTTTTCATTTTGTAGATCTTGTAATAGAGAGAGAGAGTGATACATGCTTGAAATTCAAGAGTGCTTGTAATAGAAGGTGACAATCTATGAAAGGTGCTCTCTTTACCTCTTTATGTTTTCTTCTCTCCAATCTCTTTTACATGTGTAGCTAATCTTTTCTCTCATGGTAACTAACTACTAACCACTAACTTGCTAACTTCTTTTATGATAATCCACATGAATCTAATAGCCTCGGTTTGGCCTTGCTCTTGCAAGAGCCATTGATGGCTCATGATGATGGATCTAACACTCTAACTTCCTAACCACTAACAAGCTAACATTACTTTACTCCATGCTTACTTTTCTATAGTATTGATGGTTTAAGTGTAGCTTGCACTTGTTTGATGAGTTGGGTTGTGATGAGTTACATATAGGTCATGCTTTGAATCGCTCTTGAACCAAGGACTAGTGATGGCCAATGATACATGTGAGGCAACTATCACTAAGAGGTTAGCATGTTAGTGGAGTCATTAGTAGTTAGTGCCATGAGTTTTCTTTCTTTTTCACTTTGTTTTAGAAATATTAAAAATCACAAAAACCATTCTTTTCTATGTTTCCTACTTCCTTGTTTCCACCGTACACTTCTCTTTTCATTCTTTGTTTCTTTTCTTTTCATTCTTTAAAACTTTGAAGAATCTTTAACACACATGTGAATCAACCGGTAAAGCTTCTATCGCCTCCCGTCCTTATGGATTCGACTCGTTTTAGCCTCTATGCTATAACGTAAGTATCGAGGAAGCCAAAGCACACACACTTTAAATCTTGATTTCAAAACACACTTTTTTGTGCGCGATTTTACCCCGATCAAATTTTGGCGCCGTTGCCGGGGATGGGAACGGTTTGATTTCACGCTTTTGTCAACTTTTCTTCTTTATTTTTTGGTGTGCAGGTTAAAGTTTTAGCATTACAGAAGTTCACACTTGCTCAAGTGTGGTTGGGTAACTTCTTATACATTCTTATATTCTGCTGCTAATTTTTTTTTTATATTACCTGTACACTGTAAATAATTTTAAGAATTAAAATATGGAAATTGGACGCTTTAATACGGTTTAGACATTTGCATCTAGGCACGTGTCAACTTTCATTCCAATATACTGTATTTTATTCTTGTGTTGTGATATTGATAGGAGGTGTACATATCGCATAGCATATAGTATAGGACAAACACTTTAGTGATTTACTCGTTTTTTTTGTGTTCATTCTTATCTATATTGCACAGTTGTACGAATTCAACTTAAGGGCAAAACCCAAAACAACATAAGGTGGGGAAGTTATTACCCTCCCTTAGCCCAAAAATCACCTCCCCACTCTCACAACCCAAGCCTAATAAAAATTGCTAGACGTTGGCCCCTAGGGACATCTCGGGCTCATTTAGGAGATTGACCTAAGGGGGAAATTGTTAGAATTTGACTCTTGCTAAATCGGTGTCTAAGGTTGGGATTGAGAGGCGAAACCTCGAAGAACAGTGGTTTGACATAATTAGGCCCGTTGCTCCGGCACGGATACCTCCCACTGATCTTGCCCCTACCTGGCCGATTAACTCATGGTCAGCTTCCGACAATAGACCCCCCGTGGACAGTCTAACCAGTTAGGAATCGTCTAGGTCTAAGTCAACCCTCGCATAGGCTTGTTTTCTTCTTCTTTTTCTTTGTTGTTTTTTTGTTTGTTTGTTTTTCTTTTTGTAAATTGTGATATGAATTTTAACAACAATAATTCTTTCAATCATAATATGAATCCATATTTCACTCCGACCTTATTTGACTCGGATAACTCCAACCCGGCTATGTACAACATGAACCAACCATATATGCCGAGTTGGGATTATCCGACTCAATATGACCCATATCCTCAATCATATGACTATAATTTTCAAAATAATTTCAACCCTTCACAGAGTTCATGGGGATTCACCTACCCCGAGTCAAATTTTCAACCATCTTTTCCACAATTTTCACAATATTTATTTCCCAATTTTGATTCATATACTCCTTTTCCTGAACCACCAATTGAAGAAAAATCATCATTGGAAAGGAGTATGGAAGAGTCCCTACAACAAATGTAAAATTTGCTCAATTCACAATCCTTCCCACATCAAACTCCACATTCTCCTTTTCTAGAGCATCCAATTGAAGAAGAATCTGAGCTAGAAAAGCGTTTGGAAGTCTTTTGTGATAGAATGCAAAACATGTTGGACTCATCATCTCAACCAAATTTTCAAGAGTCCTACTCATCTTTTCCAGTCTTACCGATTCAAAATGAACAACCATCAATACTGGACTCGAGTATGGAACCCTTGCGTGAGTCAGATCAAAATTCGATGGACTCACAAATTCACCATAATTTCTAAAATCAACTTCCATACTCATTTTTTCACGAACCAATTACAAAGAGTATGGAAGACATGATTCAGAATCCAAATTCTGTTACAAGGCCTATCAATAGATTAGACGCACTTATGAGCGAATTGATCAATGAGAGCGAGGAAAGTCTTTCTTGTTAACCTTTGACCGATCCTTATATCCCTAACTCTACTGATTGGACCCATGAATCATGTCATTTTGGAAATCCAGATTCAATTTCAGACCATACATTTGAACTTGACCACACTCCAAGTTATGAAAATCGCCTGGACATTCTGGCAAGTTATCCCTTTCCTGAAATTGAAACCGAACCTGAATGTGATCCTGAACCTCATGTTAGTATTTCTATTTCACTTTTTGATTCAATAATGACTCTGGTATCTTTACCAGATTTTTTCTCTATTTCGGTGTCAACATTGAATCCTGTACCAATACACCGTGAAATGGAATCACCAATCTCTTATGATCACATTTCATTCATGGGGAAAGTGTGTGAACATCAATTCTTTAGTTTGGACCCTATTTTTGAACCAATTTTGACTCTCATTGTTGATTCTCGACTTGATCTGAGTCAACTTCCTGAGTCAGTATCGGTTTTTATTCCTGTTCCAATTGAGTCTAAATCAATCATCTCTCAAAATCACACTTCATTCTTGGACAAGAATGTTGACAAAAATGACTCAGTAATTATTTTTGAAAATTGGAAATTTGATGGGGATAAAATTTTCAATAAGACCATTCAATCAATCATTCTTTTATTGGGTCATGTTAGAGAGGTCATTGGTAGGTTTATGCACGATCTACGTTATCTTGATTGGGCAACAATGCTTGGCCCAGTCAGACCACCACCGAAACCACCACCATGAGGTAATTTTCCTTCCCTCCATTTGTTTCATGTATATACACATTCACGATGCATTGAGGACAATGCATGAGATAAGTGTGGGGGAGGGTTTACTAACATAGTTAGTTTTATATTTTCTTTCTTTTACACTTCTTTTTACCTAAACAAAAAATATATCTTTTATATAAAAACTTTTCTTTTCTTTTTACAAAACTTTTTGAAACAAGAGAAATAGTTTTTGATTTATTTTTAAGAAAATTAAGATTATCTTAGGAATTAGGAAGACCTAAAATTATGAAATTTTAAACCGAGTCAAAATAATAGATCTTGTTTAAATTTTAGGATAAGAAAGTAAAATTGAAAAGATAATTTGATCTTGAATTTTTTTACCTTAGATTTATGCACTCCACACTTACACAATTTTTGGGATTGAAACAAAGACTGAAAATGCCATAAAAATATATATTCAAAAATATATATATATATATTTGATAAATAAAAATCACCTATTAAAGTTGGGTAATTATGCCTCAGGAAGCATGATTATTCACACCTAAAACGGTGGACAAAAAAATAAATAAACTCCTTTAGTTTTGTGGTCTTATTTACTCGAGTTCTTAAGTCCGAGGGATGTTTTCTCATCTGGTGCCCTAAGACCATCTGGTTTGGAGTCACCGGCTAAAGGCTCATTACCCGGGTAAATAAGAAAGCCTAAGAAAACTAAAGGAAGAAAAAAATATATATCTATATATATATATAATAATATAAATAAATGGCATGAAAGTTAGAGTCGATATCCCAAAAACTTTCACTGTTCACAAAGTGCATATTTTTCTAAGAGTTTTATGAAAGATCAAAGAGTCAATTCAATTTTATATTCTTATATTTAATTTATAACAAGATTTTTTGCATTTTGACTTAGTTTAAGAAAGAACAATTTCTGGTTAACCTCTGACCTTGGATCACTTATATTTTCACAAAAATACTTCAACACTTTTCTCTATTTCAAAATGCGTTTTCAAAATACTAACATTTGATTTCTTTCTTTATGGATTTTGTGGGTGTAATCCGCTGAAAACCCTCAGGAGACAAAACTCCTCCTCTAGGGAAAACTTAGAGGTTTAACGGCTTGTTGCACATGCTCAGTGCAATCGCATCACCTGCGAAAGTGGTGTAATAATTTCTTAGTTTTTTGTTTTGCTCGGGACGAGCAAAAGATAAGTGTGGGGGTGTGATTAGTCTCTAATTTTGCATAATATATATCACATCTTTACATTGATTTCATATTAAATTCTGCTAATAAAGCTTTTCTTACTTGATTCTACGTCCATGGTGTGCAATGAAGAAGAAGACCCTAAATCACCATTTAATTGGTGATTAAAGGCCTATTAAAGATAGCCATTAACCTAGAGAGCTGATTCTGTCAAAACCAGGGGCTACAAAATCAAAACCGGGCACAGAACCTGACAGGGGACAGATGGGACCGCGCGCGGCCCCAGTATGGCCGCGGCCGCGTTTTGGGCCAGGGCTTGTCCCCTGGCCCCCCTCTTCCCTGTGGCTATAAATAACCCCATTGGGGTTTCAGTGCAAATATATGCAGAGTTTTAGGAGTAGTTTCATCTTCATGTTGTAGTTTAAGGTAGTTTAGTTTAGGTTAGTTCTTCTTCCTCCATTGTATTTTCCATTTTGTAGATCTTATAATAGGGAGAGAGAGTGATACATGCTTGGAATGTAAGAGTGCTTGTAATAGAAGGTGACAATCTATGAAAGGTGTTCTCTTTATCTCTCTATGTTTTCTTCTCTCCAATCTCTTTTACATGTGTAGCTAGTCTTTTCTATCATGGTAACTAACTACTAACCACTAACTTGCTAACTTTTTTTATGATAATCCACATGAATCTAATAGCCTCGGTTTGACCTTGCTCTTGCAAGAGCCATTGATGGCTCATGATGATGGATCTAACACTCTAAATTCCTAACCACTATCAAGCTAACATTACTTTAATCTATGCTTACTTTTCTATAGTATTGATGGTTTAAGTGTAGCTTGCACTTGTTTTATGAGTTGGGTTATGATGAGTTACATATGGGTCATGCTTGGAATCGCTCTTGAACCAAGGACTAGTGATGGCAAATGATACATGTGAGGCAACTATCATTAAGAGGTTAGCATGTTAGTGAAGTCATTAGTAGTTAGTGCCATGAGTTTTATTTCTTTTTCACTTTATTTTAGAAATATTAAAAATCACAAAAACCATTCTTTTCTATGTTTCCCACTTCTTTGTTTCCACTGTACACTTCTCTTTTCATTCTTTGTTTCTTTTCTTTTCATTCTTTAAAACTTTGAAGAATCTTTAACACACATGTGAATCAACCAGTAAAGCTTCTATCACCTCCCGTCCTTATGGTTTCGATTCGTTTTAGTCTCTATGCTATAACGGAAGTAACGAGGAAGCCAAAGCACACACACTTTAAATCTTGATTTCAAAACATACACTTTTTTTGAGCGATTTTACCCCAATCACTTCCTGACAAGCTTGATCCCATATAAAGGAAACACCCTTTTTTATGAGTCGGGTGAACGGTTGACAACGGCCTGAGAGATTTACGATGAATCTTCTAATATAAGCCAGTCTACCTTGCAAGCCTCTAAGCTCTTTGAGATTCCTCGGTGGATGCATGCTCTGAATGGCTTTGATTTTGTCTGGGTCAAGATGAATTCCTTTTGATGTAATGATAAACCCAAGGAACTTGCCACTCGAAACTCCCAAGAAGGATTTTGTCAGATTCATCTTCAGCTGATGAGCTAGCATTATGTCAAACATTGTTCTCAAGTCACGAAGATGGTCACTCTTATTGCGGCTTTTGACAGCAATGTCGTCGACATAGCATTCTACCATTTTTCGGAGATGATCGCGGAAAATTGTATTCATTGCCCGCTGATAGGTTGCTCCGGCGTTCTTTAGTCCGAAGGTCATCATAGTGTAACAGTATACCCCCAATGGTGTTCGGAACGAAGTATGCTTCTCGTCGTCGAGATACATCTTAATCTGATTGTACTCTGAAAAGCCGTCCATGAAAGACATTCTTTCGAATCCACAGGTATTATCAATCATGACATCGGTGATGGGAAGTGGAAATTCGTCTTTAGGACAAGCTGTATTGAGATCACGGTAGTCGATGCAGATCCATATTTTCCCATTCTTCTTGAGGACGGGAATGATATTAGCAACCCAATCTGGATGTTGTTCCTCTCGTATGAAGCCGCATGCAATGAGCTTATGGACTTCGACTTCAATAGCCTCCATAATGTTCGGACGAAACCGGCGTTGTTGCTGCTTAACTGGCTTGGCGTCGGGTTTGATATTTAGACGATGCATGGCTACTTGTGGATCAAGTCCGGGCATGTCTTCATAGTTTCATGCAAAAATATCTATATACTCTCTTATGAGTACAATCAATTCTTCTCTTTCTGTAAGTGTGATTGTTATTCAATTTTGCATATTTTACCACATCCATACCATGCATATCATCAATAAAAATGTGATTTTAATCTTTTTCTCTCTATTTTTGCAGGTCCATATTTTAATGGAGAGAGGCCCACAAATCCATGCAATTAGGATTAAATCAAAGCCCAAAAGAGAGCCCAAGTGTTGAGCCCAGGATCTGGAGACATCTGCGCATCCAGTCAGCAATCTAGAAGGTCCACGTGGCTAACAAACCCTAACAAACTCGCAACAGAAACAGCTGGCGCAACGGCCTTGTAACCGCCGCGGAAACGTGGCCGTTGAGCCAGCGATTTCTGCCACCTGTCCGGGTTCTGGATCCTTCTCTCTGAGGCTATAAATACACCACCAGGGCCTTCGCAAAAACGGGAGGAGAGATTAGAGGATAGAGCTTTGTATTTTTAGGTTATTTTCTCTAGGATTTTAGTTCTCTAGTTCTTCTTCTTCCTCCCTAGAAACCTTTGCAAGAGAGAGATTGTAAGAGAGAGAAAGCTTGTGTAGACCAAGGTGTGACAACTTGTGAAGTAAGGATTAATCCATTCTCTTTTCTCTACTTGAGCAATTTCTAGTGTTTACTTGCTTTCTTTAATTCTAGCTTTACTTTCCTTGCACTTTTATTTCATGCTTTGCTTTCATTTTCTTGTAATGGCTAGTAGCTAACTTCTTTCTAACATGACTAGCTAACCCCTAACTTTGCTAACTACTAACTCTTGGGTGATTGCTAATTTTTCATCTTGCAAGTTGTATGGTCTTTTTCATCCCCGATGGGTTACTTTCATGCTTGGCAAGTCTTGTTGTAATTCCATATGATTCATGTGTGCCTCATTTAGAGCCTTGTCTTTAGAACAAGTGCCTTGATGGAACATGGAGATGGATCACCAAACATATGCTATTTGTTGTACAACTTCTTTACTTCCATTAATGAATGTTGTATCTTCTTCCTTAGCATCCCTTGAGTGTCGCTCTTTTGATTCCATTATTGAAAGTTTATCTTGTAGGCCTATGACATCTATGAGGCTACAAGACAAGTCCAAGAATGATCACCCGTCATCCAAGTGGGAAAGCAACTAGACCAACACGCAAGACAAATCTTTGCCGATGAATCAACATGAGGCACGCATTCACCATCACGGAGTTTAGTAAGTTTAGCAAATTAGTAAGGTTAGCTAGTCATGGTTCTCTCCATCTTTGAATCTTTTATAAAGTTTTCTTTCTTTTAGTTTTAATTCCAAAGCAAATCTCTTCTTCGATTTCTTTTCATTTTCCATCATGCACAAAGCCACCGATTCTTTCATTTCTTTTTCCATGTTTTATTCATTCTTTTAAGACAAAGAAGAACCTTCGTTTTCTATCTTCACTTCGAACCGTAACGCTTCCATCGCAAGCTCTCCCTGAGAATCGACTCGTATAGCCCTATGCTACACGGAGATTTTGAAAGGGTACATTGAACACATTGAATACATTGTGGAGTGATCAAGCACATAAGGTTGTTTCTAAACCTTCTTTCTTTCATTAAATATCTGTGCGATTATAACTCAATATCTTTTCCTTATCAAATTTTTGGCGCCGTTGCCGGGGAGAGCAACGGTTTTTGATTTAAAGTGAAGAACTAAACGCATTTTCTTCTCTGTTGCAGGTTACAGGTGAAGAAACAGGAAACTTTGTATTGCAGTGACATATAAGTGGCTCTGGGCCTCTGCTCTTGAAAGCAGAGACCAGTTGCCTCTGAATTGCGGCGATTCCACGGCCAAAGCCGCGGATCCGCGGCAAGGAGGAGAGGACTACTGACAATTTTTCTGCAGGGTTGCTTGCTCTGCAAAATACAGCTGCTGCAGTACTTTAATTCTTGTATGCTTCACCATACTCCTGCTAAAATCAACCGTAAAAAATTCGTTACAAAGTTAAAAATTGATTAGACATTTGTATTTTCTAGGCACGTGTCTTTTCAATTCATTTACTTTACTGTTGAAGAGTGCTGGAGCAAGGTACGTGCGCATTGCATTTAGACTAGGACTCACTCTTTGGTTGATTTATATCGCTTTGAGTGAACCTTGTTTGTTTATATCGTACACTTGCACAAAATCGATTTTAAGGGCACCACCCATAAATAAGATAAGGTGGGGTTTCATCACCCTTTCCTTAGCCCAAAAATCATTTTCCAAGCACTCACAATCCCAAGCTTGTAAATAAAATTTGATAGACGATTGGCCCTAGGGACATCTCGGACTCACTAGGAGATTATCCTAAGGGGGAAAAGTGTTGGAAATTGACTCTTGCAAAATCAGTGTCTAGGAAAGGGATTGAGGGCCGAAAGCCCGAAGGTTGGTGGTTATTTAATTAAGGAACGTCTTTGACGGAAAACCTCCCATCTTCCTTGCCCTTTCCTGGCTGATTAGCTTGTGGTCAAAGTCTACACTAAACCTCCTGTGGACGGTCTAATCAGTTAGGAGTCGTCTAGGTCCAGGAATCCTAGATAGCTTGGATTGATTTTTCTTTTATTATTTGTTATTTTTCATTTTTTCTTTTCGCTGGTGTGATCGGTGCACGTTGTTTGTGATTGTATATGCGAGAGTGGTTCCGGGATTCAAATTCTGCAAGACTTGTTAGACTTTCTACACTTGCACTTACACAACCACTTGACTCAATGGAAAAAACGTCTCACTTCAAGATCGATTCTATCCGATTCGCACCTCCCTTCCATCTTGCATTCTTCTCCCTGAGCCCAATGGAAATCACTTTGAGCTGAAACCGCAATTCATTAATACACTTCTCCGATTTCATGGTCTAGAGTCTGAGGACGCGTACCTCTTCATTCGTGAGTTTGAAGAGGTATGCCAAATGATGAGAATTTCCCAACTGACCGAGGATGCTGTTAGGTTAAGGTTCATACCGTTTGCACTGAAGGATCTAGCTAAGAAATGGCTTTACAATCTTCCCGTCAGTTCCATATCTTCTTGGGATGATTTTGTAAAAGTCTTTCTTAAGAAATTCTATCCTATCCACAAAACAGCCCTCATGAGAAAGAACATAATGCAATTCAAGCAGGAATCACATGAACCATTCTGGAAATATTTTGAGCGTTTCAAAGACCTTCTAGCCCTATGTCCTCATCACGGCATAGAGAAATGGCGTCTATGCCAGATTATCTATGACGGTCTAGATTACCAAACGAAAACCCTCCTTGAATCCATGTGCCAAGGAGAATTTTTGAAGAAAGATGAACATCAGGGGTGGGATCTCTTTGAAACCCTAGCTGAGAAAACCATTCAGTGGGAGTCATGCCCTGATAAACCCACTCCCACCACTTCCAGAACTGGTATGCACTCCATAGAATCCTCTATAGCTGCAGAAGCCAAGATCACACATTTAATGAAGAGGATAGAACTGCTTGAGTCAAAAGGAAATTCTGTTGTCAATCAGGTCAACCCATCACCTGTGATCAAACCGGGTTGCACCTACTGTCATGACCTTAACCATGTTTTTGAGGAGTGTCCCTTATATCAGCCCCAATCATATCAGGAGAACACGAATGCAACATTTACCAGACCCCCATACTCCAACACATACACTTCGGGATGGCAGAACCATCCAAATTTTTCGTGGAGTCAGTCTGATCCTGAGCATCATAGGCCGCAACTTCCACATCCATATAATGCTCAGTCTCACCCATCCAGTTTCAATCAGAATTCACTGTATGTTCATCCATCTCAAAGTCCACCACAGTCACAACCATATCAGAACCCACCACACTACCAATCACAATTCCAGTCTCCATATCATCAACATCTACCCCAGAATAATTCAGAAATATCAGAGTTGAAAAAAATGCTAGAAACCTTTACAAAGAACTATCATCAGGATATGAATAAAGTTCAGGTCCAAATTGGGCAATTGGCTGAGAGACAAAAAGGACTGTTCCCAAGCCAGCCATTGCCAAATCCCAAACATCACTTCCCTTGCATGAAGTGGAAGACTCAGGACCCAGTCAATGTCATGCTATTCATACCCTGAGATCTGGAAAACAAATAGACAATAAGGTTTCTAGTCAACCACCCCATCCAGCACCAAAGCCTACACCTCCTGTCCCAATGCAACCAGCTTCTGACAAACCATCCTCTAGTTCAGAGCCATCCACTTCAAAAGCCAAGGGGAAAGAAAAGGTAGATGAGCAACCTTATAAGCCTAGTGTACCATTTCCAAATAGGCTTACAAATCACAAGTCAAATGCTCACATGGAGAAATAAGAGAAATGTTCAACAAGGTCCAAATCAATGTCCCTCTTCTTGATGCCATACAACAAGTGCCATCATATGCCAAATTCTTAAAGGAAATGTGCACCAAGAAGAGGAAAACACAAGTCCCTAAGAAAATCTTCCTAGCATCAACCATTAGCGAGTTGCTCACTGGTCCAATTCCTGTTAAATACAAAGACCCAGGGAGCCCCACCATTTCATGCATCATAGGACAGACTACCATCAATAGGGCACTTCTTGATTTAGGAGCCAGCATCAACCTCCTACCTTTTTCTGTGTACCAACAATTAGGGCTAGGTGATCTCCGTCCTACCCAAATGACTATCCAATTGGCTGATCGCTCTGTCACAAGACCCAAGGGGGAAGTTCATGATGTCCTTGTCAGAGTTGGGGAATTCATTTATCCTGTTGATGTTGTAGTCCTTGAGACACAACCTGTGTCTAATTCCAATCAAAGGGCTCAAATTTCTGTCATTTTGGGACGACCATTCTTGGCTACAGCAAATGCCATCATCAATTGCCGGAATGGATCAATGAGGTTAACCTTTGGTAACATGACTCATGAACTCAATGTCTTCCACACACAGCCTCGTAAAACAAAAGATCAAACATTCGAGGTTAGCTTTGTTAGAGACAATTGTGAGGATTCAAAAGATGAGTCACAATTCTGTGATTCTCTTCAAGAACCTCCAATTGATATATCCTTTGAAGACTTATTTGCCGACGAGATCATGTGTCTGGATGAGTCAACTCGGGGTCAGTTAACTGATTGTACACTTCCAGATGTTGACCTTAGTTTTGAAGAATTGTATGGAGATGAGCTTGAATTCCTTAACATTGGAAGTGATGAGATTCAGAGTGAAAGTGGTGACAAGGAATTTTTTAGTGAACAATGTGGTGGAATAAGGATGAATGACAACAATAAACAATTGATTCTGGAAACACCTAGGGCTAAGATAATAATTCAACATGTTTCCCAACTGAGCCCGCGAAAGCAGACGCACTGGAACGATGGGAAACGGGCCAGAGGAAAACGACCAAAAGCCTAGGTAATGGTTACACTTGTAAATAATTTTTTGCACTTTTTTTATAAAAAAAAAAAAAACCTTTACCTATTTCATGCATCATTTTTATCTTGCATACATTGGGGACAATGGATGAGATAGGTATGGGGGGTAGATTCTAACCTAGGATTTTTATTTTCTTTTTAGGTTTTTATTTTTCTTTTTAGGATTTCCATTTTCTTTTTAGGTTTTTATTTTACTTTTAGATTTTACCTTTCTTTATAGATTTTCTATTTTCTTTTAGATTTTACTTTTAGTAAAATCTAAAAAAATAAAAAAAAACTTTTTGAAATAAGAGACAAAGTTTTGATCTATTTTAAGAAAATTAAGATGATCTTAGAAATTAAGAAAGCCTTAATTATGACATCTTAAACCTAGTTGAAATAATAGATCTTGTTTGAAATTATAGGCTAAGTAAGAAAAATTGGGGAGATATTCTTATCATGAATTTTTTGCCTTAGATAGTATGCACTTCACACTTACACATTTTTGGGATGGAAACAAAGACCAAAATGCCATAAAAATAAAAATAAAAAAAGAAAAATATATATATATATAATAAAACATCACTTATTAAGCTGGAGAATTATGCCTCAAGAAGCATGATTATTCACGCCTAACGGTGATAAAGGAAATAAATAATCCCCTTTAGTTTTGTGGCTTTGTTTACTTGAGACCTTAAACCCGAGGGATGTTTTCTCATCTGGTGCCCTAAGACCGTCTGGTTTGGGAGTCATCGGTTATAGGCTCGCTACAAGGGTAAACTAGAAAGCCTAAACTAAGGGAAGAAAAAAAAAAGAAAGTTTATATAAATAAATGGCTTGATGGTTAGAGTTGAAATCCCAGAAATCTTCACTATTACAATGTGCATACTATCTAGGTTTTATTAAAGATAAAATATTCAATCCAATTTTGAATTGTTACCTTAATTTAAGACAAGATCTTGCATAAAGACGAAGTTTAAGGAAGAATGATTATAGGTGGACTTATGACCTTAGATCACTTATATTTTTGCAAAAATAGTTCGAAAACATATCTCTCTTTCAAAATGTATTTTCAAAACACTAACATTTGTTTTCTTTCTTTATGGATTTTGTGGGTGTAATCCGCTGAAAACCCTCAGGAGACAACACTCCTCCTCTAGGGTAACCTAGAGGTTTAACGGCTTGTTGCACACGCTCAGTGCAATCGCGTCACCTGCGAAAGTGGTGTAATAAAATTGGTAGTATAGTTTTTCTTTTCTTGTTTTGCTCGGGACGAGCAAAAGAATAAGTGTGGGGGTGTGATTGTTATTCAATTTGCATATTTTACCACATCCATACCATGCATATCATCAATAAAAATGTGATTTTTAATCTTTTTCTCTCTATTTTTGCAGGTCCATATTTTAATGGAGAGAGGCCCACAAATCCATGCAATTAGCAATAATTAAAGGGGATTAAATCAAAGCCCAAAAGAGAGCCCAAGTGTTGAGCCCAGGATCTGGAGACATCTGCGCATCCAGTCAGCAATCTAGAAGGTCCACGTGGCTAACAAACCCTAACAAACTCGCAACAGAAACAGCTGGCGCAACGGCCTTGTAACCGCCACGGAAACGCGGCTCTGGCCGCGATTCCGCGGCAGAAACATGGCCGTTGAGCCAGCGATTTCTGCCACCTGTCCGGGTTCTGGATCCTTCTCTCTGAGGCTATAAATACACCACCAGGGCCTTCGCAAAAATGGGAGGAGAGATTAGAGGATAGAGCTTTGTATTTTTAGGTTATTTTCTCTAGGATTTTAGTTCTCTAGTTCTTCTTCTTCCTCCCTAGAAACCTTTGCAAGAGAGAGATTGTAAGAGAGAGAAAGCTTGTGTAGACCAAGGTGTGACAACTTGTGAAGCAAGGATTAATCCATTCTCTTTTCTCTACTTGAGCAATTTCTAGTGTTTACTTGCTTTCTTTAATTCTACCTTTACTTTCCTTGCACTTTTATTTCATGCTTTGCTTTCATTTTCTTGTAATGGCTAGTAGCTAACTTCTTTCTAACATGACTAGCTAACCCCTAACTTTGTTAACTACTAACTCTTGGGTGATTGCTAATTTTTCATCTTGCAAGTTGTATGGTCTTTTTCATCCCCGATGGGTTATTTTCATGCTTGGCAAGTCTTGTTGTAATTCTATATGATTCATGTGTGCCTCATTTAGAGCCTTGTCTTTAGAACAAGTGCCTTGATGGAACATGGAGATGGATCACCAAACATATGCTATTTGTTGTACAACTTCTTTACTTCCATTAATGAATGTTGTATCTTCTTCCTTAGCATCCCTTGAGTGTCGCTCTTTGATTCCATTATTGAAAGTCTATCTTGTAGGCCTATGACATCTATGAGGCTACAAGACAAGTCCAAGAATGATCACCCGTCATCCAAGTGGGAAAGCAACTAGACCAACACGCAAGACAAATCTTTGCCGATGAATCAACATGAGGCACGCATTCACCATCACGGAGTTTAGTAAGTTTAGCAAATTAGTAAGGTTAGCTAGTCATGGTTCTCTCCATCTTTGAATCTTTTATAAAGTTTTCTTTCTTTTAGTTTTAATTCCAAAGCAAATCTCTTCTTTGATTTCTTTTCATTTTCCATCATGCACAAAGCCACCGATTCTTTCATTTCTTTTTCCATGTTTTATTCATTCTTTTAAGACAAAGAAGAACCTTCGTTTTCTATCTTCACTTCGAACCGTAACGCTTCCATCGCAAGCTCTCCCTGAGAATCGACTCGTATAGCCCTATGCTACACGGAGATTTTGAAAGGGTACATTGAACACATTGAATACATTGTGGAGTGATCAAGCACATAAGGTTGTTTCTAAACCTTCTTTCTTTCATTAAATATCTGTACGATTATAACTCAATATCTTTTCCTTATCAAAGTGATAAGCTTTCACTTATAAAGATGGGCTTAAGGTGATCTTGACTACCCAAGTTGACCTGGATCACCTTGTCTTCAGTAGGTGGTTCACGCTATTCGAATCGCTTTTTCATTGGAGATCTAATTGCTAAGCCCATGGTTCCTCATCAGTAGCTTTCGCTGGCTCCAATTGACTGGTTGAAGTCATATTAACGGTGAGATTCTCGAACATCATTCCCACACTGACATCTGAGTCCCACTCAGAGGAAGAGGTAGAATGTGATGGGATCAGTTTGTCATCCTTGGACTGATCCGTTGCTGGTGGTGTGGGTGTAACGTATCCCAACCCCCTGCGTGTGTTATCATAGTAATTTGCAGGTTTCCCTCTTGGCACAAAGTTGCGCAGCAAACTACGTCTTCCTTTTCCGAAATTCAAGCCCTTCCCATGCTTCAGGTTGTACCCCATTTTCTTCATCATATGGTGCGCTGGTCGCGCATAATGGAAAAATTGTGGGGTGTCTGAGTCTGAACTTGAATCTACGGCTGTAAACCCTCGTGGTTAGGTTTTACCGATATTATTTGTAACTGACCTTCTTTGGATGGAGGGATCACTAAAACGGCCCCTTCTACAGATTCCATGGGTGTACCGGATGCACTTGGTTTATGTAAAGGCATGTGCAGAGAGCTATCCGTAATGGATTCAAATAACCCAACACTCACAGGATAATCAAAGGAAATATTATCATTAATTACCCATTCGCCCTCATCCTCAGAAGGAGTGTTACATTGGGGATTATTAAGACATGCTATAATTGGTTCACCAATCAAAATGACTGGCATGTCTGTAAGAGCATGGGTAATGGCATCCCTGCTGGGCACATCAGAGATAAGTTTCTGAACCGCTCAATGTAGTCACCGACAGATTCGCCCTTCTTCTATACGGTATAGAGGAGTTTATACAAGGTTACCTCGGTATCGTCCTCATAGAAACGAGAAAGAAATTGAGTTTCTAGGCCGATCCAGGAATTGACAGAGCCCGGAGGGAGACTTCGGAACCAGTCAAATGCCACCCCCTTTAAAGTGCCAATGAACAGTCTGACCATGATAGCATCATTGTCTATAACATTACCGGTCTGAGACCGAAAATAGTAGATGTGTTGATTTGGCGAGCTCTTACCATCATACATATGTAACATTGGTGGTTTGAATTTTGGTGGGTATGATACTGAATCCCATTCCAGCGGGTAAGGACGGACTGCCCCTACTTTCTTTAACTCATCCCTCTGAGCTAGGGATGCAATCTGAGCTTGGATGCCTTTAAGAACTTCAGCGTCTAAAGAAGAAGCCTCCTTTGACTTCTCTGTCCTTAGCTGTTCATTGCTAAGATGTTCTTCCTCATCATGGTTACTCCGGTATCATTGTTATTCCGGTTATTGAGGAGTTGAGCGAGCATCTGTTGAATGTTGTCCAAAGCTTCTTGCTGGGTCTTGAAAGTTTGCTCCTGAGCTTCCAACCGTCAACGAAGGTCATCATTACTGTTATCAGCCATATTTGCTAATACTCTATCCATTCGTGTCGAGCTGACTGTTGCCGAAGAGGCATACCCGCTGTCTCCGTCCTCTTCATCAGACCATTGGACTAATCCCTTCATTAGTTCTGGTGAGATTACTGCAGTTGAGGAAGATGGTTGTTCATAACTGTAGGGTATTGCAACCCTAGATCTGGTGTTCTGGAAGACACCCTCTTCATGTACCAAGACTTCACTAAGGCCTGAGCTATAATCCGGATCTGGAGAACTATAGGGAGTGTCGTGCGACGCTCGTCTGCCCCTACGCAGCTCTCGTCCCCTTCCGATCATGTTAACGGATACAGAAGGCAGATCTTGCGATACGCTCCTTTTGTGATGTTTTACCGGAGCTTGCACTGACAGTCGATCAAAAATTGATCATCGGGCTGGAGGAGTGGCGGGGATTGGTCCTAGTCGGTAATGGACTGAGTGGACTATCACCAACTGACATCCCACTTGTTGACAACAGGAGGGATAAGTTTGGAAAGATTTCGACTTCTGTTTGCTTGTCAAGAATTCCTGCAAGTCAGACCCAGTCGGGCCTAAACGATCCAGCGCAGAAGCTCTGTTGGATTGCGCATAGGATGATGCCCTGTTCTTTTTATCACCGTAGAGGTAATTAGCACTAAATAGTGCTCTAGCTCTAACTTCGTGGTTAAGAAGCTTGGGAATGTCCTTGGGTACTGAAGCTGCATAAGTACTGCTGCCAACACTTAGGGACGATCCCTTAGCTCCGCTGCGAAGGGCGAGCTTAGTGCTTGATGACTGGGGAGTGAAGCACACTGTGGTGAAGGTGATTAGCCCTAGATAGTGCCTTGGCTCTAAATTTGCGGCTAAAAGCTTTGGAAATGCCCTTGGGCGCTGAAGCTGCATAAGCACCGTTATCAGCACTTAGGGGCAATCCCTTACTTCGCTGCGAAGAGTGAGCTTAGCACACTGTGGTGCTTTAGTTCCAGTTTCGCGGCTGCGAACTTCATGCGTACCCTGAGGTACTGGGCATGGCACACCATCAGTAGCTTCGCTCATAAGAACAAGGCTGGCGCGAGGAGTTACTGCTCCTTAATTAGGCGAAGGCATGGTTGCCGTCGTAACTTCGCGGCTGACAGTCTCATCGAAGCAGGCAGGCATCTTGCCTTTTTCTTCATGAGAGAGACGAACTTGTGGCGTAGCTACGCTTGAGGCTTCATACAGAGCCCTCTGCTTTGGCCTCCACATCTGCTTAGGTTCGCAGGGAACCTGGCTAGCCACACGCGAGGCTGAGAGGAGTTGGAAGGATTCTGCTTCCGGTTTCTGCTCCGAAACCTTGGCCATCGAGACCTTTCTATACTTTCGTACATGGAGCATTAGACCACCCCCAGAGAGGAGTTCTTCGAATTTTTCTTGGTCGAAGTGAACAACTAGGTTTTCGAAGGTAACAGGCTGAAGATTCTGGCCCTTGCATTGTGGGCCTGCTTCCTTGTTGCGCCAGAAGACCGTGGTAGGCTCGCAGAGAGCCTCATCTGTCTCCACAGAGACTTGCTTCGAAGATTTAGCCAGAGGGGCTCTGGCCACACCGACTTCCTTGAATTCAGAAGTAGACCCGAAGGTCTGTTCGTCGCATTGCGACACTTGATTCTCAACATTGGAGAAATCGTTCCCCAGCGGGGTCGCCATCTTGTTTTCCATTGATTTTGCAAAGAGGAAAACTTTACAAAAAAGGGTCGAGGAGCTAAATTACAAGTATTCTAAAAAGATTACAAGTAGATCTCCTCTGAAATTCTGGAGAAGTGTGCCGATAGGAGTCTGGTCAGCGCGCGACCACTTTGTCCTTTGACGATGCAATCGATGGGATTCCCTTCTCGCCTGGTTCGGGGAATCGGAGAACAAAAGGTTGGTAGAACCCTCTTGTTACTTCTCAAACTGCCTCCACTTGGGAATTCCTTCTCGCCTGGTTCCGGAGATTCCTTGAGAGGAGGAAGATCTTAGGGTATCAGTACCCTGATTAGAGAAGCAGTTCTCTGAATTCTTGGAAGCAAGAGAATAGGTCTCTGTTTAGCCGTCTCTCTGTGCGTCTCTTTGCCTGTGCGCGTGTGTCTATCTCTTTTTTATTGTGTGCCCTCCTCTTCATATGCCTCTGGTGGGCTATTTATAGGGAGAGCAGGGGTATAATCTTCCTTTGAAAATCTGGAAACAGATTGAGTCAATCTGTTTAAATCTGGAAAGTATCCTTACTGCGAGGCTAGAATCAGCTTCTGCAAAGCTAGAAATAGCAGGTAGCGTTGATCTCCTGATCTGTTTTGATTCTTTCCAAAAACTGAAAGACCTTCTCTGATCTTCTTACTTGTTTTAGGAGAGTCAAGAGATTATGATAAATAACTGCCAAATTTAATCTCAGATTTGATCTTGATTAGATTTGATCTTGAATAGATTTGATCTCATCTGGAGATTTAATTGGTCAAAGGTGACCATAAAAGACCCGCAGCGGAGCTGCCGCGTCGAGCTCACAGCGGAGCTGGAAGGAGCATCTGGCGAAGTCAGAAGAAAGCTCTTCAGCGAGCTAGATAAACATCTGTGGCGAAGCTACCGACCATCCTTCACGCGGTTGCGTGTGGCTTTGAGCGAAGCCAACTCTCTGTGGAGTTAACTGAGCGCTTCAGGCGAAGCTGTAAGTTAGCTCATTGATAGAGATTTGAACAGCTTCAAGGCGAAACTTAGCACTTCAGGCGAAGCTGTGAGTTAGCTCACTGATAGAGCTTTGAACAGCTTCAAGGCGAAGTTAGACAAACTTAGGCTCTCAAGTGAGGCTATCCCCTCAGGCTCATGTGATGCTAATTGTTAAGCTAACTTAGCATCTTAGACCTGCTTAGGTCTCTTCAAAGACAATCTGGGCTCACTGGATCAGTAGAGTCCAAGTCGCTGATTTGTCCCTCGGAGATGGGTAAAACTGGTCGTCAGCTTATCTTACCACTTGTCTTTTATAAATGTCAACAAGTTAGACATTGTTCAGGCCAGTCAGGAATCTTGTCTTTTTTTAAGTGTCAACAGGGTAATATAATAGACCAGATGAGAAATACAGTTTAACTCCTTACCTTAACTGATAACAAGTTTTTTAATAGAGACTAAGTTTAGGAATGAATAGTTTGGTGTTCCTATGACTTACAGATTACTTGAATTTTTACAAAAATGCTTCAAATATTTTCTCATCTTTTCAAAATGAGTTTTCAAAATACTAATACTTTATTTCTCTGTTTTATGGATTTTGTGGGTGTAATCTACTGAAAACCTTCATGAGACAAAACTCATCCTTTAGGGGTAACCTAGAGGTTTAACAACTTGTTGCATATGCTAAGCACAACCATGATTCCTACGAAAGTGTGTTAGATTAGGTTAGCTTTATTTTTTTTTATTTTTGCTTGAGGACGAGCAAAAGATAGGTATGGAGGTGTGATAATACACATTTATTGCATATCTATTATTACATTCCTACATCTGTCTTGTAATAAATCCTGCTAATTTATTGTCTTAATGTCTTATTTTGCAGGTTTGTCTTAATAAAGGAGAGAAGAAGAGCAAATAAAAAGCAGTTAAATTCTGAATTAATTGGATTTATTTGGTTAACTGAAGATAAAATCAAATAAATACAGTTAAAATCAGATTTAGAAGAATCAATTCGGCTAGCTTGAATAATCAAGGAGATAGAGGCAAATACAGAAGTTCAAAGGCAACCCTATCAATATACAAAGGGATATCTAAAAGATTGGGATAAATATTCAGAAGATTTAGAGAGATAAGACACAATCTACAAAAATTAAGGGATAAAACAAAAATTTATCTCCACCTTATCAAAATATCTTTTCTGTTGGGCAATAGATTTTTCCCCTATCTTCGTACGCTAACCTTTATCCAGTTTTGGCTAAAAATACCTGCATTTCTGAAGGCAAAGGGGCACTACTCTAGTAGAGAGAGCTTAGGCTAGGTTTTGCTTTAGTTTTAACTGAGGTTTTTGTTTTTCTTTATATAATTTTCTATTTTTTTATGTAATTGAGATTAGAGAGATCCATAGGAAAAAGAGAGAGTGGATTCAAGGATGACAATTGATTTAAGTTCCTCCTTTTTCTTATAGTACCTTATTTAATCAAAGTTATATTTTTTTGTTTTATTCTTACTTTTCTTTAACACTTGCTCTTTTATGCTTGATCTCAATCCGTATGCTTCTAATAACCTTGAACATATCTCGCCCTTGCAAGATCCACTGTTGGCTTATGATGATGGATCCTCACTTCTAAACGGGTAGGTTTTATATCATTTCATACTTACTTTTCATAGTTTTGATGATATAATATAGGCAGTTTGGAGTGAGAATAATCTTATACTTCATGCGGTGACCGTCTTCAAGCCAATAAAAGTTGTTGCTTAGGATCTAAGGTGAGGTAAGCATAAAGAGGTAAGTAAACTATAGATCTTTCTTTTCTTCTTTTCATTTCATAGTTTAGAAACACTTCTAAAAAAATCAATACTTTTCTACTTCTTTCTTTAGGTTCTTTCTTTTTTAATTTAACTGTTCTATTAAATTTAAAATGATTTCAAAGCTATCTTCGTCTATCTTCCACTTTCTTTTCTAACTTAATATAGCTTTCACTTTGTTTTTCTTTTCAAGAATAAAGAAGAACTTTTAACCAGTTTTTGTAACTCAAAAGAACTTACTAAACGCTTCCATTGCAGTCCCTCCTTATTGATTACGACCCGCATAGCCACTTGCTATAGCGGTAGTGTTGAGAATCTTGCACTATATTAATTTTCATTTCTAAACTTTATATTTTTGTTCATAGGTATACCACAATCAGTTACCTTATCTTATGGTTTCGAACTAGCATTGATTATTTGTCATACAATATATTCCCTTGGATTTGTAATAGTTATTAGTGATAGCACAGTTGGGTTCTATATATATTTCTTAGCTACAAAACTTGAAGTACATTATGTATCTTATTAAATTTTGATGTTAAAGCCTACTGGTTATGAAATAAGTCCAACCCAATCTGGTATCTTAATTGGTTTAATGTGTCCGGGATCAAATTTCCTTTCTTACAGACACCCGTTACTCTTTTCACTAGAGATATTCTTGGTTCGTTAATTCCTCTGATACATGTTATCTCTCACCAACACTGTGATTCTTCAACTCACTGAAAATAATCATAAAATTATAAAATTGGAATCGATCTATCTTAAATACAGAGAGTATCAAACTAACTGGTTTCCAAAATTACTGATTTTCTATTAATATCCTGACTACATTATAATGTATTCATTACATTCTCTCAGTAAATTGAAAATCTCTATCTCATAGTTATCCTTCTTCTAAGTATTGATTTCAATTCTGTTTACTTGATTTTAGTTTTGGTGTTAGCCCCGAATTCTATAAATACCGATTCAACATCACTGGTATCTATAATATTAATTCCATAGATTCAGAGCTTCCATAAAACTAGTTAAATACTACTAACCTTTATAATAATCATTACTCACAGTAATAGATTCAATAAGTTTCCAGCTGTAACATATGTGTCACCTTACTTGACAAAATTATGAATCAAATGTTCGCAAAATTGCTTCATGTACCTGTCTACATAATCAATTCAAATTGTATAGGTTCTTTGTTTATCATTAAGGTAGTTAACAAACATAACCACACACACACACACACATATGTCACAACTAATACTACTATACTATTTGATTTAACTATACTAACTGAGCTTTATCTTATACTATCACTATCCGCTCTCATTCTTAATCTTATGAGTTAACTATTCCTCTCGTTTATTTACACATATCGGTTTAAAATTTTAGTTTTACTCGATTAAAATCTTCTATACCTTACCCAATAACTCATCACAAGATTGTATCACTTAACTAAACTCGGCTAGATCAGATGATAACTGTATTGTACCAGATATCAACTAATCGGGCGTCTTCATGAAAATATTGAATCAGTAATACTAATATCAACTACCAATTCTCAATGTTATTTGTCTTATATTAGTTCTCACCACCAGGTTCCTACAATTAGGTAGTTCTAATAAATTTATTATTTAAATATCATATTTATTACCAAATTCGCATTTGTTATGAACCTTGTTCTCCGTTGTCCATTTAGTTGAGTATAAATTATTCTTGATTTTAATTATTCAGTCGTACACCAAATTCTGAATCACACAAATTTATGAAAAAACTGCTATATTGATTGTAGCTCCAGTACATCCTGTATCACTTTTAACCAATGATTTTCAATATTATCATAATGTGTATACTTATCAATTCCATATTAATTGATTTACAATCCTGTTGAAAAGTTAAACTTAGGGTTTCACCTTATCGTTTCCCATTATATATCTTTCCAATCATTAGTTCTACGGTGATTAATAACTTATTAATCACGATCAATAGATCAATATATTCATAATAAACTTGATTCTTATTTACCTGTCCTTGTAAAATCTCTAATATTATTACTAATCAATATCCAGAATACCCTACTAGATTCCTGTTTCACAATACTCATCCATCTTTTTAATCCCCCCAGATACAGGTGAAACACTCATTGTCTGTCCCATCGAACACTATCATTATTTGTGACTATACTCTCAGACTCTTATATTGAGGGACTATTTTAGACTCTCTCATATAATACTCAGAATCAAACTATATTCATATAGAAAGTTTATATAAAATACAGTCAAAGATCCTTGATTCCTTCCATATAATGCATCTCTGATAATCTTTTATCCGAATTTCCTTTATTCCATAATTTGATTCTTAAAAAGGTTCTTTGGCTCCGATTTAATCTTGATTTGCCTGGTATTTTAACTACTCTCTTACTCAGTTTCTCATACCACTGGCAGTTCATACTGAGAGTCTGCATCCCCAACAGAATACATCCGAATCAAGACATGCAGGTATACCCTCATTCAAATATAAGAGAATAATCAATAACACGCATCCGAAATCAATCATACACGTCAGCACCCACTACACCTTATAACTACCCATATACAATCATAAAATCATTCAAACAATACATACATACATACACATCAATCCTATGGATCAATATTTGATCACATCCCTAAGCCTATACTTCTCTAGCCCTATACCTCAGATATACTCTTCATTCCTAAACCTTTGTTCTGATACCAACTATAACGATCCAAGATTTTTAATCACCAAATTAATTTTAATCCAATTTAATTATGTTAATCAATCACATAATTTTTATAATCATCTCTGAATTCATCAAAACAATCTAGCAGCATCTCCTCTATAACATGGAGTCTGCCCTGATATATCAATATATATACTAATCTTGTCTTGATATCGACCATGAATTCAGATACAATATCCCACATAGTTATAACAAAATTTCAGCTTGATATTGACTATAGACATGATTACTCAATTAATACTAGTTTCAGCACATCAATCTTAAAAAATAATCCAACTCAATGAAAAAGGTTCCACAAAACTGTTCAAAAATCTTAATTTAGAAAAAATAAACTATACATAATCCTTAACTTGTATCAATATAGATCCAACCATGTTCAATACTATAACCACTAACCTGTACAAAACGAACATGCTCATACAAGCAGGGATTCAAGTACATTAATAATAATATTTTAAGGTTTATTAAGAGTATTTGACGATAATTTGGTATCATGCTCCTGAAAATCCTTCGATTGCATCCTTATTTGCCTTGACCTGAAAATATTTAGTCTGAGGGGGTGAGCTCAACAGCTCAGTGAGTAGAGTAATTCATATTTTATCGTGATATTAACAGTGTGTAGTGTACATGTCGGTGTATGTGATACATGAATCATGATAAATGAATGTCATAATTTGATTTTCTATACTTCTATCTATTGTTCAATTGGTATTGATATGTATATAAGTATCCAGTGTTGGTGTCTTCATTGCAATTTAATGGTTCCGCATTCTGATATCTACATTATCATACACGGTAACACATCCAATATACCCATAATATACACACACATAAATCACGTATACATATGCATCACACATGCACATTCATTCTCAATCATTTGTAAAGATGCCAATATATATTATAGGATAATCTTCACATTCTGCACGTGCAATACGGGTCCCTTTCTCCATTAATATATATATAGCACCATCTTCACCCTCCGCCCGTGTAATACGCGTCCATTCCTTCAATAACACAACACACACATACACACAGATATATAACACACATACATATATACACACATACACACACACATATAAACACAATATTAGCGTATCCAATTTCATACAAAATCATATATCATGCACATGATTTTATATACGAGAGTAATAACACTCCCAATTAGAGTTTATCGATTAGATTGTATTCTTATAGGATTATTCACACAAGTCGCTTAATCAATGCATGTCACCCATGTATGTCATGCACATACATCAAAAAAACATACACCCATCACATTCATCTCAAACATAATGACTTATATTCAGTAATGTATGTTAGCCCAGAGGCCTTTCACCTTAGTTTTGATGATGACTAACTTATGAAGGTTAGTTTACAAATGATCTTGTGTTTAATAAGTTTCATATGTTAATTAAGATCTTAGTAGGTGATTAGCTTCAACAACGGATTCAAAGTCAGTTTTGAAGCTAACACATGATGATTCAAGAGCTCGCGCGTCAAGATCGCATCTAGCACCCTATTGGAGTCAAGCTCTTTAATCGTGTTTGGATCGAGTCGGCTTGGAGAAGAAGTTCCACAAGAAGACTTTGATTTGTTTTTGTTTTAGTTTATAATTTAGATCTTGTATAAAGATTAATTAGTCTTGATATGCTCAAGTTCACACACACAAAAGTCAAAAGCTTATTGGTTTTGTTTAACGGTTTTGGATTTTAAAGAATATATTATTTTCATGAATAGATAGAATTAAAAGAAGTTTACATGGTTTATGTATGTTGGATTTCTTCCATATACATTGGTGATTCATAATGTCTAAAAACTTATTTTGATGTATATCTAGCTCATGGTTTCAAGTTTTTTTTTAACAAAACTTAGTTTTGGGATTTAATGTCAAAAATATAGATATATCATTTACATGTGTATTGGATTGTATCCATACACAATATGTTTCAAATTGGGTTTTAATATCATATTTTTGTATTTATACAAGTTTAAGAGAAATCGGTTTTTCATTTCAAAGTTGGTTTATAAAAATTACAGTTTCCGGTTAAAGCTTAATTTCTATATCAGAAAAATAGTTCAAATTGTTTGAAATATGTGTTGAATTTTAATCACACATATTTATTCTTCAAATACATACAAGAACTTATTTTTGTGGACTTTATAGAGTTTTATAAGATTTTATATGTATTTAAAAGACCAAGTTTTCAAAGCCTAAAACTCAGCCTGAGCCAACTGGCAGTCGACTGCTCGGTCGACCAAACCAGAGCTCGATCGACCAGTTGGTCGACTGATGTGCACAAAACATGCATACTGCCTTGGCCATGGACCGATCGACCGGACGGTCGACTGATCCAGAGAACTTGCTCTCTGGATCTAGCCCGGTCGATCGGTCAGTCGACCGAGCCAGAGAGTTCTCCCTCTAGTTCAACCTAGGTCGACTGGATGGTCGACTGTTAGGCAAATTGCCTGGGGCGGTCGACCGGGCGGTCGATCGATAACCC